>BQNB010102438.1:0-17184 GCA_026074375.1 Tanacetum coccineum | reverse complement strand
TGATTATTAAAAAATTTAAGTTGTTGTAGTTGTATGAATTGGCATCAAATAGAGTATACGTTTAGACCCACCAGCAACACGTGAGGTTGAATATAATGTGAGTCGAGTGGATCCGAGTCTTGACTTCGGTTGACTAGGTTAGCAATAGAAGAATGCAGGCCCAACCCAATAAGGTTTCGTGAATATTATTATTATGGGGAACTCACTCTGGATCCCAGTTTCGAACTCGCTCTAGATCAGGTACTAATCAAACTTTATCTTATTTAGGGTTTGTCATATTTTTTGTAGAAGATTGATTGATATCAGATTATATGTGTTTAGACTTTAGAATAGGTCAGTTCTAGGGCTTGATTTTCATCTTTTTATACTACGTATGTAATAAAGGTCAGTTCTAGGGTTTCATTGTTTTTTTTTTATATATAAAAAATCAGTTAGATAAAACATAGAATGTTATGTGAAGTTCATACTCAATGAATGTTAAGACATAAAAAAAGAGAATTTATGTCTTAGGAAGAAGATGGATGAAGAACCAAAGCAAAAGCGTCGCAAATCTGCGGGCAAAGATATTGGACGGCATAATTGCAAGTGTAAGATGCTGCAATCATACATTAATTTGAACCACTTTGCCACTTACGTTAAGCATATTTTTAATTGTCCTTATTTTGTTTTTCAGTATTCAGAAATGATCGTAGAAGTCCAAAAAGAGTCTCAAGAATCTGTTGATTTAATCTCTGACCTCCAAAAAGATCACACTAAGCTCCTAAATCCAGGTGTCTGATCTTGAAAGCAAAGTGAATAATGCAACTGATAGGTTGGAAATGAACCGTGGTACGATGTCCGATATTACAAATGTAAGTTTTGGTGGTGACTTACTTTAGAATACGGTTACACAAACATTTTCTGATATCACCTTTTCTTTATCTTATTCATGATTATACAATGATACAACCAAAGCAGCCCTGATCTCATGTTCTTGCTTTCAACAGGAAATTGCTCAAACCAATCGCCAGATTGAGCAGACCAGGATTCAAGTTGAGTCGCGTGATGCAATGCTTTTGATGCTTGAAAAGTGGCTTAAGAAATCAAAAAAGGAAAAATTAGAAGTCACTTCATGCCTTGACTGTGCGAGCAGCCGCCATTATCCAGTCGATGTTGAGCTTCTTTCTTAGTAAAAGGTCATTGGTTTTTTCATTTACTGTTGGTCTTTATTAAGCTTTAGCATTGACTGAAGAATACAAGTAATCTTTGATATGAGATGGGAAGGAACTTAGTGAGAGAGAGTGGAAGGAATGATGTATTTTAGAGAGAAAAAGTAAGAAACATGTAATTCATAAGTGAAATGAGAATACAAAACCAACCAACACCCTCTCCAAGCTATGGAGAGGGGCATTTATAGTCAAGTTTGGCCGGCCATGGGCCTATTGATGGGCTTACCATGAGCCTTGAGCCATATTAGCTTAATATGATTAACATATCTAACTACGGGCTTTGACTACTAATTATTAGAAGTGACCAAGACTTTTCATGATCCTGAGGTCACTCTAATTTATAAAAAATATAATCCTAGCATACTATGCTTTATCTTTAGTCCTCAGCTCGTAGTCTTTAACTTCAATCTTTAACTTGTGAATTGTTGTAGTGATCTTTGACTTTAGGCTCGAGCTTGTTCCTTTATCTTGACTTGTTTGTGAAAGTGTGATCTTGAGCACTTTGAGATCATCAACCAAGCATAATCTCGTTTCGTCATCTTGTGACTTTGCCATCTTGTGATACTTGTGACATTGGACCGACATGCTCATACCTTTCTTGATTTGTTGACTTGAAAAGCTTTAATGTTGCATCTTTCTTGAAATTCTTTAACTTTAACACTTAGTCACTTCGAGAAAGACGTTCGGTATCAGAGTGACAAAAACTTCTTTGAAATTCTTTGACTTTAATACTTCGTCACTTCAAGAAAGACGTATGGTATCAGAGTAGCGGAAGTCTTGAAACATGTACTTGAGCTTTCATGATGTCTTTATGTTTGTCGGTCGGGTATGAGCATGTGGCTATGAATCTTGTGAGTCAGCGGGAAACAGGTACCTTCACCACCATCTTTAAGTATCCTCACGGTTCCCCGTTGATCAGTATAAATACTGCCTGTGATTAGATAGAATTCTGAAGAATCTTCTTGACAGGGTTTCGCAGCTGTACTAGCCGTTCTCATTATCGGAACGTCTCAAAGTAGACAGCACGGTATGAGTGAACCAGTGAGTTACTATCTTACTGATTGAATAGAAAAATTGATTTGAAAATCAACCGACGTGTCACTTGCTAAAGTATTTTTGTGACACATCGAAAGTGTTGATCATTTCAAAAATTCATCATCAATTGTCAATTCATAACCTGGAACAAGTTTTATTCTTATAGAATCGCACCATCGTTTCTTTCCAGTTGTCACAAGTTTGATTCGTAGAGAATCGCACAAGTCACCTGCCATGAGCTTGTTTGATGTTAGCTTAAGCAGGATTTCCATCTTCATTGTGAATGATATCACTCAGATGTTCTGGAAAAATCACAAGGATAATACAAAGGACTCTTATTATATATCTTGTTATTCACATTGTGCGACTTAACAGATTTAACTTGACAAGTGTCCTAATGAGATTTATGGATGATCTCTTTTTGGCTCTAGACTCAATAGTGCGCTTTGATTTTAGTGATCGGAGGCTGGAGCTGAGTGCCACCTTTTCAATATCAACTACCTCAGAGTGAGAGAGTTGATAGAAATGTGTAAATCTCTGTGAGTTTTGAAACAAAGTCTTTTCGACTTTGAGTGGCTGGGAAGGGTTGTGCATAGCGTCACTGGGTCCATGAATGTCTTTAATGTCGGACAACATCTTAGTGTTTCCGAAAGTTTATGTATTGACCCGGTTTCTGCCTAAGTGTATGGAGGGCTTCTTTCTTTTCACCCTTTATCTTTACATTTCTTTTTCATTCTTCAACCCCTTCAATGCTTACCGAGACTTCATAACTAACACCTTGTTAGGTTTGTTCCTGTGTTAGCTCCATCTCAGTCTGCATTCTTCCCTTAATCTCACTTTACTCCTTTTATCATACCTAAGTACTTCTACACTAACTAGTGGATATCCCTAGGTAGATCCCTCTGGTTCGGGTTGGATTATGGGATTTGAATACCTATGTCTAACCACCTTATATCTCCATAAATTAAATTACATGGTCGGTCTTTTGGGTATTCTATCACAATCAAAACCAAAAATCATTGAAAAGTTCAATCAAAGTGTTTGATATAAATATTCAAAGGTTTACACTTTGAGAGTTTTCATCATCACTAAAAACTCCCCCTTAACATGTGCACCGTAATCGTAGTACATGCTAAGAGTTGGAGTGCATTAAGTCCATTTTATATGATCACATGTACATTATGCATTAAGTCGCAGTTAATCACAATTTCTCGCCTTACCAAAATGTTAATCCGCTTGATATTTTGGAATTTCAATCGGAGTAACCGTTCGGGGACAAAATGAGATAGGCCAGCAGATAGGTAACTTATATTATTGCCCCCCCCTTAAGTCAAGCTTTAGTGGATATAAGATGATCAAGTACAATTATTTGAAAGATTTTGAATTACTAAGAAGTTCTTGAAAAATTTGTAACTCGAGCACATCTTATTTTTCACCAAAAAAGTCTACACACTAATAATAGAACATATCATAAGATAAATGTATTTTACAGGATTACCTTTTTAAGATTGAACAAAATATGAGTAATCATATTCCTTTGTAGTACCGTAGGTCACACCCCGTATGGGGTCGTACCACACATCGACAAATCTCATCCAAACTCCTCATTATCCTCCTTGTTCTTTATCCTTGTCAATCAGCCTGGATCATAGCACTTGCATTTGCTTTTCACGTTGCTCCAAAAAGTCTGTGGCAATACTCCATTCTCATTCCCAATTGAGCGATCATTAGAGCAGCTTCCGACATCATCTAAGTATCCATCGCTGAAAGCTTGTGTAGTTTCGTCAATATGCCATCAATCGGTTCTTCTTGTCTTTGTTCTCGTAAGATGAATCCTGTTGATCGGATAAATGGGTGTAATAAAGCGTCTTGGTCTTCTCTGATTGGATCTGTACTTGTCAGGCTTGTGAGGTTGAGTTTTTTTCTGCTAGCTTTCAACACCCAAAGTGAAGATCTTCCACACGCCCCTAGGACAACGCTTCTTGTAATCTTCTTAAGGAGACATTAAATGCAATACTTCTTCAACTTGAGATTTGTCCGTTTCCTTGCAACGAGAAAGCAGCATACATCATGTCTTGGATCCTTAGTTCTGTGGAATCGCCTTCTTGAACTTGTAAAGAACGTCGTCATCCCTTCGGACAGGAATCAGTCAAGATGCTATATACTTTTGCATTCACATTTCCTAACCTTAGTGACAGCATTAAATCCGTCGTTTTGAGTAGACGTCGAGCGACTGATTCCCTTGAGGTCGCAAATGCATAGAACTGTCTTCGATTTTTGCAACCAATGTGAGATTCCCACAGAGGGCGAAATTTTTCGTAAGTGACGGATCATTTGACTTCCACATTGAGTTGGGCAACACTAAGTCTTCTATCCAATTATATGCCCGTATATCTGCTGCCGGAGACTTCGTAACTGAAGTAAGAGTACTTGTCGGTCTTACTCACCACCACTAGGTACTCAAGTCAGTTATTGATGAAGGGATAAACGGTATAAAAACATGACGACCTTGAGAATTTGGAACTAACGGTAGTGGCTGTCACAGATCATGAGGATATTGGGGCGACCTTACAGGGTTGATCCATCTATTTTTCCGATGGTTTGGCTTTGTAAGACTTCTGATGAGCCGTGTAGAAACAAGACAAATTTTATTTATATATTATTATAAGTTTAATCCCGTAGAGAATTCTTTACCAAAAATACCTTCTCAATCCAAGAGAAATATAAAGGGAAAAATCTCACAAAATAAAACACAATTTGTATATTTTTTGATCTCGGAAGTACTGTTCCTCGGTCCGTGTCCCAACGAAATCTGTGAATTGAAGAATTATGGAATGAATTCAGGGATCGAGTTTAGAATAGTAAAGGATATTTGATTTGTTGATTACACTACAAATGTAATAGCAAGAATTGAAAAACAATTAACTAGCACAAAAATTAAATGCACACAACGTAATAAACGCGAGCTAAAACTGAAATTTAAAAACTAAAGCACAACTTTTAACAACTTTAATACCTAAAAATCACAAATTTAAAATGAAAATTTTAGGAAAAAGAATTGGAATTTTTATAAATTTCGATTTTTATGATTTTTCTAAAGATTTAATGAATTATCAAAAATAAACTTTTTCTACAAAATTAACACTAAAATTTTTCTTTTATTTGCAAAAATACTAGATTAAAATGAAAATTAATGCCAAAAAGAATCAAAAATTTTCAACTGTTTTTCTATTTTTTTATGAGATTTTCTAAGAAAAAGTAATAACTAAAAACTATTTTAATTCCTAGAAAATACAAATTAAATGAGAAAAATATAGAAAAATGATCTAAGGTGCTAAAATGGTGCAGAAGAAATCAAAATGAAACAAAAGCCCTCAATTTTAGTTATCAACAATAAACACTAATTTGATTTATTAAAAATCTTTTAACCTAAGTTCTTAAACTAAAATCTAATATAAAACATATTTGAATTATTAGAAGAAAGACATGGGTAGGAAATGAAAGAATTGAAACTAACGGGTGGCGGAGTAAATGGCTAGTGAAAATTTAACACTGCAGAGCACAAACAGTAACCCAAACTATGAGAATAAGAACCAAATAGACCCTAGACGGAATATTGGCTTATTTTGGCTTATTTAAAAAAAAAACTGATTTTCAGACAAAACTTAAAACTACAAAGTAACAACAAGGCTTATTCCCTACAACTTAAGATAACGGCAAAGATGAACTTTTGATCAAAGATAAGCTGAAAAAAATAAGCTGTAAGTTGCTGTTCACAGAAACTTGCTATTTGAGAACTTTTTAGGATTTTTGCTTAAAAAGAGCTACAAACTAGATAAAATTAAAAACTGAAAGATGCTATATTGAAATTAAGATGTGTATAAAAGGTTTCTAAACTAATATTACCCAGGTGTTTTAACCAATTTTAGAAAGAAAATGAGGCTGGAAAATGCAAAGTTCAATGAAACGTGTTTTTTTTTAGCTTTTTCCTTATAGACTATCAAGTCTTTTTTTAACGTTAAGTGACTGAAAAACTCTTGAAAATAAGCTAACCTAATAGAATGAGTTTCATTTAGGTAAAAGGATTGATGAGACTCTACAAGGAAATTAGAAAGAATTCAAAATGAAAGTTGATGAAATGAATGCTAAAAATAAAGTACTTGCTGGTGCACTTGGTTTGCTGATGCAATGTGCAATGCTCAAATGATGACTAAACTCTTTAAGCCTAGCTCTACCCTTTACCTAATGAATCTAAAACAGAACAACAAAAACCTTAACACTAAAATGCTTTAAATTCTTAAAATCTAACACCTAATACAGTGTTAAAAATGTCCCTGGTAGCATCAGGCTAATTCTTTTAAACTCTAAACTTTGTAAAATTAAAACCTAACTTCTAAAATCTGTTCAAAACTTGATAAAACACTCTAACTCAACTGAATGAGAAGCTTTGACAAAATAGAATTGACTTTAAAAGTCAATTAAAGCTTAAACCAAACACTGCCTTAAACCTAAACTGTCAAACTTAATGGCATTTAAAAACTATTTAAAAGCTAAAACAGCTAAACTCTTTAGCTACTTCTACTCTTTTTAAACTAATGAAGCTATTTAAGCAGTAAATCTACTAGCTTATTAAGAAGAAATAGCTAGTTACTCTCTAAGCATATTACTACTACTATTGACAGAAAAAGTGACAGTGATACTTTACTAGTTTTAAAACTACAATAGCCTGAAAACAATTCAAATTTAAGCTAAGTAAACCTTATGAACATGATTTAAATGAAGACTTAACAGAAATAAGCAAGTTGAAAATAAGCTATGAATTGGCTTAATTGAAAATAAGAGAAAGTGACCTGAAAATTGAAGAGTCTTCTTCACCTAGACATCCAAGTGAAGAGTCTAGGTGATCCTAATGGCTTCCTCAAGCCTCTAAACCTTAGAAATCAAAATAAGCTATTTGACTTATTTTCTCTTTTGCTTCCCAAATGAAACTCAAAAATTATTCAAGTGATCATGATCTTAAATGTGAAGAGTAAAAATGAGTAGATTAAAGTTAGTGAACAAAATTAAACTAATATTGAGCTTATGAGGATCAATAAGCTCACTTAGCTTATTTAGAGCTTATTGATCAAAAACGATTTGAAATTTAAATCAAAGAACACAAACACTTTTAAAAGTTAGATTGATATTAATAGAGTTGATAAGATACAAAGTGAAAAGGAAATGATTACAAGAGCTGAAAACTTAAGTGCTTAAAATGAAAGCTTAATTTGCTTAAAAACGGAAAATTACAAAGTAATGCTTAAAAACAGAAAATTAACCTCACTAAAACCTGAAGTCTAAGAGTGCTATTTATAGAGGAGGGGTGAAGAGAGGGAAGGAATTCTAGGGGCTTCCTTTAAATCTCAGCCCTTGATCCTTTGAAGCTTATTTGTGGCCGTTGGATCACAAGAGTGAGGTGTTCGATCCAATAGGGAAGTTGCCACGTGTTTGTTGTATGATTGGGAAGGTGTATTGATCCGAGTTTTATAAGAGAAAAGGAGCGGGGGTTGTGAAATATTCGGGATTGGGTTTGTGGGCAAATTGGCGGGAAAAGCTGTTGAAGTTTGTTGGTGTTGCGAATAAGCCGCTTTCTGTGTTGAAAACTTTGGAGTATTGACATACTCGACCTTTAGTCTTTTTCCCGCCAATTTGTATTAGAAATAGGTTTGGATTTTTAAAAAACTAAGCTTCAGTCCTGTGGTGTTCTCACATTCTTTTCTTCTTTAATCAAATCAAATTTTACTCTGGCAAATTTGTCCTTGATCTTAAAAACCTTCTTCCAATCTTAATGCGCTTAATCGTTGGAGACTTGACAACTTTGCCCTTTGACTTGTAATGTGGGTCTTTGACTTCTTTGGTTCCTTTTTCTTGACTGATTTGACTGTGTCCGGTCTGATTCCGCTGTGATTTCTGGCTGATTTCTTTGTCTTGCTCTTGACATCCTTTGTCCTTTTTTCCTCCCGTTCTTGTCGGTTTTTGATCGTTTTTTGCTTCCTTTTTGTCTTTTCAATCCTTACCTCACATTGGACACAAAAGCACACATTTTCTATTCTTTTGGCATTTAAATGGCTTTTATTAGGCAAAATCCCGGGTAAATTAAATGTACAATTAAGCAAATATCAAAATTCCCCAAACTAAAGGATTGCCGTGTCCTCACGCAATGTTAGTGAAGTAGTACAACCTTTGTAAACTAAAAGTTTTCCAAAATGCCCTTGTTTTAGAACCTTTTAGAATTACCTTTTTAAAACAACTTTCACTTTTCTCAACATTTAATCCCTTTGAAGAAACACTTAATGCAATCAATATGCAAGTTTGCTAACTTTTAGGCTCATCGAAATAGGCTACTGCTAACTCCCGATTATTAGAGCAACAAAAGTGAAAATTCGTCAGCCTGACTTTTTCAACTAGACTAAACAATAAAGCGTGATAAACAAGATCTTTGTCAATATAAGTCCAAATGATTAAGCTCTTATACTATAACTTGTGAAACTTTTTTTCACTCCCGGTAATAAATTTATATGATTAAGAAGTGTGCACTCTATTTAACTCAGACCATAGATCAATTTATCTTTATAAGCTTGAAATTCATCTAAGCTTTACAAATAAGCCTTGTAGCTCAAATGTTAAATAACATAGATAAATCTCGACTCCAAAGATAAAAGAGATTCTGGAAACAAAACTTATAAATTGATTTAAGAAAATGAAATTTTTAACCATTCTTCTTGTTTATTTTCCATGTACTAAAAATATTTTTTTCCTTCAATAGGAATTCTTGTTTCTTAGTCCGAACCCCTACTTAGGCCTTTCTCTTCCCCAAATGAGGATATCGCAACAACAACCGGTGTTTTCTTCAGTTCGAACCCCCACTCAAGCAAAGTTAAGACCGCTGCTAACTTTTGTGGGTTATCCGACAACCTAAAAACCTTTTCTACAAAGCTCAAATAAATCCAAAGTCCCCGTAGTTGCAATCATCACCTAGCCTCGCTCCTAGTGATGAATGCCTACGAACCTTGATCCTACGAACATAGTTTTTAATCCTTAGTTGCGACACCATCCGAGTCTTTCTCTCAACAACATGGATCGCCAACGATTAAAAACTACATAGAGCTTTTTGTTATTCTATTTTTGCGAATGCTTCGATGGCACGAAAAATAATGCTTTTGCATTAGAACGCTTCATTGGCATGCTTTTTATAATTATCTTTTTGATGAATGTAAAAATTTTCATTTAGAAAAGCAACTTATAAATTTTGAAACAAAAATCCTACTTACAAATATAAAATGAATTTCCTTTTTCAAAATGTAAGACTTTTTTCTAAAGACATTTGGTTGACTTTAGCTAAATTAAAAAGGAGCACGTATGATTTAGGTGTGTTATAAGAGCTTATGGGAGTAAAAAGACACAAATCATTCATATAAGCTTTAGGTTTTCCAAATAAACCTTGCTTAAACAAATACACTTATATTTAACTACATCATTTCTTGTTCTTCACATTTTAAAATCCAAAGCAATAGGATTTGTGAAAGCTTGGCCCCACAAGAAGAGGTAGGCTAAAAGAACTAGCTAGGCATTTTTCTCAACCGGTCAAGTCAAAAATAACTCCTATTTCTCCACCAACGGACTACCAAAAGAGGTGTTTTTTTTTTTCCAAACGTAAGGCTTCTTTAGCTTTTCCTGTAAGCAAAAAATTTTAAATTGCTCATTTTTCTTTCACAAAAAAGGTAATTCAAATAGATTTAAAACAAGGTTGCGTGAAATGCCAAGTCAATATCGAAGATATCCTTCCCCAAACTAAAAATGAAACTTTTGTCCTCAAAGTTTTAAAAAATAAGGGTCAAAAGGAATCTTTTAACAAAATCTATGTCAAGCCAAAAGAATAGATGTTAGTTTCGATAAAGAACAAGGATAAGAGATAATAGTTTTTTCCCCCATTTAATGAAAGAAAATTTAGATCATCAATGGAATTGTAGGAATCGCTTTGTTCCTCCACAATATGAACCATGAAGCTTCCAAAATGCCGAAAACGCTAGACAAAAATCACAACCAACCAACAAGAAATGACATAGAACAAGGCTTCCTCTCTTCTTGACATTGTTACTCAAAACATCTATAAAACGGCTTAGTTTTTGTTAACCGCGTACCAGCTATACTCGCCCCCTACTCAGCCCCGAATTAATTTGTCCTTGGGAAGCAAAAGACAAATAATTAAAAAAGAAAAAAAAAGATAAGAGAAGATAAGCATTGGGGTGCCCCCACGTAAGCGCGCGCTTTGTTTATATAGAGTCCCCTTCGCTTGACTCTTTCCCCAAACTAGGTTTTTATGGTGGATAATAGCAATGGTGAAGAAAATCTAAGAGGTGACAACCTCCCCAAACTAAGGATAAAGATAAAACCAAAACATTTTTTGATTCCGGTTTCAACAAAACTTTTTTAGAAAGATTTTCAAGATAGAATATGTTAACCTCGAAAATGTTTTGTATACATTAAAAGTTTCATTAAGGTGGGTGGGGTGGGCTAAAAAAAAAAAACAAAAACATCAAGAGTCAAAAGAGCTTTAGATGGAGCTAACTCTTTTGAACTCTTGTTCTGAAAAGCATCATTCTCAAAATTGAAAATCCCCGGGTCAAAAATCTTTCCCTGAATGTTCCATAGAATACATATCCACCGAGATTAAAATCCTCATAAAACACATAATCCACTCCCGTCATTAAGAGGTCATTCTCCACATGGTCAAGTATTTCAATGTCGGGATGAAAAACTTGTAACTCTTTCTTTTTCTCAGGTTCAACTTTTGTTTCAAAATCTTCTTTGTTTTTACTTTTCAAAAATTCAACCTTTTAATCATTCATTCAAAGAAATTTTTCATCTTCAAGTAAACTATCTATGAAGGCAATTCCTCTTCCTCCTTAAATGATTCTCCCCATAACCATTTTTTCACTATGACTTTTTAAAAACTTCACATGATTAACCAACACCATTATCTTTTTCCAAACTCACCCATGTTGCCCATTTTCTCACACAATTCCCAATTGGGGCAAAGAAAGGACAATAATGGTTTTAAACATCAATCAATTAGGAGAAACTTTTAAAATAAAAAAAATGCTAGATCCTCATTAGAATGATTTCCTCGTCATTTTCAAAAAGAGGGGTTCAATAACTCTTTAAGGTGTCCCTCCTTAAGAATTGTCTCGTCATTCTAGAGGGAAAGTCATCTTGTTTCTCAAAAGAGAGGGTTGAAAAAGTCCTTTAAAGCTTTGAAAATCATCACAAGAAGGAAAATCACAAATTTTCTTATTTTTTTCCCAATTTTGGAGGACTCTCTTGGGATTGGAATGAAAATCTCTTTGGTCTAATTCCTTTGTTTGGAAACAAAATTAAGATCCTCATTCACCATTTGAAAGAGTTCCTCAAAATTATATATTGTTTGGTAAAACATGTGTGAAATTGCACTTATGGAAGCTTTTTCCGGAGAATGAATAACTCTTCCTTGGCTAGTGATTTTACAACTTATCTAATCTTTGCAAAACAGCCCTTCTTCTAGCAACTACTGTCAAAATTCCCTTAAAAGTTCTTCCTTTTGATTTAATAATATCCCCCGAAGAGATTCCAAACTCATCAACAAATACAATGTTGCAGAATCATCAATACTCTCAGGTCACAAAACAGCTTTGACCTGGTCAATTCAAAGCTCCAGCATAATTGTATTGATTCATTGTCTTGACTACCATCCGGTTTAAAAACTATTCTTTCCAAACCATCCCTTATCACTAGAATAGTAAAGGATATTTGATTTGTTGATTACACTACAAATGTACTAGCAAGAATTGAAAAACAATTAACAAGCACAAAAATTAAATGCACACAATAACGTAATAAACCGCGAGCTAAAACTGAAATTTAAAAACAAAGGTGCAGAAAGTTATAAAAAATAAAAGCCCTAATTTCTACTTTTTATTTTTCAACTAATTTGATTTATTAAAAACTTAACCTAATTTTTATTAATACTTTTGATAATAAAATGAAAATTAAAAGAAAATAAGAAAGATAGGGTAGAAAGTGTAATAACAGAAAGAACAGGGTAGGCGGGCGAAATTAGTAAAATTTACACTAAAGAGAAAACGGGTAACCTTGTTCTTTAAGAAAAATACCAAACAGACCCTAGCTTATTTCTAATTTTTGGCTTATTAAATTTTGAGAATTAGCAAAAACTTAAAACTACAAAGTTGCTTAAAAGCTTACTCCTAACAACTTTAATAAAAGCTCTTTCCACTTTAGACCAAAGATTAAGCTAGAAAATAAACAAATAGTATGCTGTCACAGAAAGTGCTAGTTTAATAAGATTTTTGGACTTTTGCTTATTGTGATCTTATAACTAGATGAAAATGAAAACTAAAAGATGCTTGATGAAGCTTAAGATGTATATTAAAAGAATCTAAACTAGGAATAACCTATGTTTAACAATTTTAGAAAGATAATGAAGCTGAAAAATGCAAGGTTTTAATGAAACAGTTTTTTAGCTTTTTTTTTAATAAGCTAACAAGCTTATTATTGAACCTTTGGTGCTGAAATTTTGAAAGTAAGCTAACCTAATAGAGTGAGTTTCATTTAGGTAAAAGGATTTATGAAACTTTACAAGGAAATTAGAAAGAATTCAAAATGTAAGTTGATAAAATGAATGCTAAAAAAATTTTGCACTTGCTGGTGCAATGTGCAGCTGGTGCAATGTGCTTTGCTCAAAATTATAGGAAAGACTTTTTAAAGCTAACTTGTGACTGAATGATCCTAAATGAACACTCAACAACCTTTACTCTAAGATGCTTGTAAAAATCCTAAAATTCTAAGACTCTAAAGACTGAAATGATGCCCTGGTGCTGGCTAAAGAGTTTTAACTCCCAAACTTTAAAATTCTGAAACCTAACTTCTAAGAGCTGTTTGAAGCTTGCTAAAACACCCTAACTCAACTTGTTGACCAGTTTTGACAAAGTTTCTTTGACTTTTTGAGTCAAATACAGCCTTAACCAAACACTCCCTTAGGTAAAGCTGTCAAACCTAAGCAAGCTTAAAATCTATTTAAGAGCTCAAACTTTTAAAACATTTTATCTACTCTTGCTTAAAATGACTTATTACAACTATTTGAGCTATAAAATGTCTAGCTTATGTATGAAATTAAACTAGTTACTCTACTAGCTTAACTAATCTTTGACAGATTTTAAAAGGTAAACTAACTTGATTTTAAACCAAATCAACTAAAAACTAACACATCTTATAAGCTAACTAAACATAGGGCCTTATATCAGAGAAAGGAACAGAGTTAGGGCTGCTTTAAGGCTTAATCTAATAGCTATGAACGAGTAAAATAGTACAGTGATACTATACTAGTTTTAAGAACTAAAATAACTGAAAACGAATCAAGGGGATTTAAGCTAAAGTAAAGCCATATGAACATGATTTAAAGTGAAGAAAACTTAACAGAAATACCAAGGTGAAAAATAAGCTAGGGTGAATGTCGTTCTAGAAGAATTGAAGAGAATAAAGGAAAGTAACCTGAATATTGAAGAGGGGGTGGCCCAAATCCTCTTCTGTCACCTAGACAATCCAAAGTGAAGAGTCTAGGATGGGACAGTCCTAAAGGGCTGTCCGGTCAAGGGCCTCTAAACCTTAGAAATCAAAATAAGCTGACTATTTGAGCTTATTTACGGTGCTTGGGGGCTTCCGCAAAATGGAACTCAGGAAAGTTTATCAAGAGATCATGTTCTTAAAGTAATAGTTAGAAAAAGGATAGAGTAAAGGGAAAGCTTTAATGAACAAAGTTTAGCTAATATTGAGATCTTATCAACTCAATAAGCTAATTTTAGCTTATTTCTCCTTTGTCCTTCCAAATTGAGCTCAAAAATTCTCAAATATCCATGATTCTAATGTTTGAACTCAAAAGTATTCAAGTGATCATGATCTTAATGTGAATAGGTAAAAATGAGTAGATTAAAGCTTAATGAACAAAATTAAACTAATATTGAGCTTATGAGAATCAATAAGCTCACTTAGCTTATTTAGAGCTTATTGATCAAAAACGATTTGAAATTTAAATCAAAGAACACAAACACTTTAAAAGTAGATTGATATTAATAAAATGGATAAGTACAAGTGAAAAGGAGATGATTACAAGAGCTGAAAAGCTTAAATGCTTAAAGTGAGAGCTTAATTGCTTTAAAATGGAAAATTACAAAGTAAATGTTTAAAACTGAAAAATTAACTCCCAAAAATGAACTCCTAAGCTGCTATTTATAGAAGAGGGGTGAAGAGAGGGAAAGGAGTCTAGGAGCTTCCTTTAAATCTCAACCGTTTGATCATTTGTAAGTGATTTGTGGCCGTTTGATCAATTGATGAGGTGTCATGGCCAATAGTTGGATGCCACGTGTTGGTTTGTGAGTGGTGAAGGTGTATGAACGAAATTTATAAGGGAAAAGGGAGCGGGGTTGGAAAAATACGGGATTGGGTTTGTGTTACTTTTGGGCGGGAAAGTTAGTTGTAGGTTGTTAGGGTGGTTAAGTTTGTTGCGAATTAGCCGCTTTCTGTTTAAAAGTATGGGATGTTGGCAAAACAAGTCCCTCTCTTTGCTTCCGTTTTTTTCTAGTTATAAAGAGGTTTGAAGATGTGCAGTTTTGGCCCGCAATTTCACCACACCCTTGTAACTAATCATTCTTTCTTTTCTTTCTTCTTTTTCTTCTTTATAAAGCAACTTTCACTCTTTGGCAACTTTAGTCCTTTGATCTTTAAAACTTCTAATGAACACTTGAAACTTTGCACACTTGACAACTTTGGCCCTTTGACTTGTAATTTAGGCTTTTGACTTCCTTTATTCCTTTCTTTGACTGAGTTTGACTGTGTCGGGCTGATCCGGCTGTGATCTTTGGCTGATTTCTTTGTCTTGCTCTTGACTCTTTGTCTTTTTCCCGTTTCTTGTCGGTTTTTGATCGTTTTTGCTTCTTTTTGTCTTTTCAATCCTTACCTGCACAATTGGACACAAAAGCACACATTTTCTATTCTTTTGGCATTTATTTGGCTTTTATTTGGCAAAATCCCGGGTAATTTAATATACAATTAAGCAAATATCAAGCATCCACTGTCAAACATTCCTTTGTACTTTAAATCTTGTTGTGGATTCCCCTACACAAAAATAAGAGAGTCAGTTTCTCTTGGGGACCCAAGCCACTATTGACTTGAGTCTGCCTTGTGGATCAATATAATTTACTCTTTTTGAGATCCATGATCCACTATTGTCTTTGGAGCCATTATTTAAATCAGTCTTTTTAGGTCTCCAAACATAACCTACTAAGGCCTTAACAACAGTGACCCCATTTCCCTTAACAGTACTAACTGCTGTTTGCCCATCAATATTAACACCATTTACTCTAACAGTATTAACTTTTTTTGAAACCCTGGTATTAAGTACTGTTGGTTTATAAAAAGACCTTCTAATAGGTGACTGTGACTTAGGAAAAGTATTTATTTTTGATTTTGAAACATTCACTCTATTTTTAGGGGTAGCAGTATTAATATACTACTTGGTAGTACTAACAGGTATTTGTCCAGTCCTAGTTAAGACAGCAGTTGGAACAAATTTATTTTGATGATTTATTCTTTGTGTGTGGTTCCAAATTGGTCTAACTTCCTTATGACCAGTACCCTTTCTCAAAAACAGATTCTTTAGACATTCTCTTTTCATGAAAATCACACTCTTTTATCAGATGATTGTGACATTCACAAACAAAACAAGCTTTCTTAGTAAACCCAAAACCTAACCCCAGTTTTTGAGTCATCTTCCCATTCCAATCTTTTCTATCTACCTTGGGAGATTGAGTGACCATCCTAGGTTTTATAGCTTGTTTATCAGTTTTAACAGTTTCATTCCTGGCTTTAGTAAACTCAATCTTTTTGAAACTAGGTTTGATTGTTGTTTGAGAATCCTCAGGCTAAAATATATCCTCCTCATCATCACTAACCCAATCTTCAATGATAACTCTACTAGGCCTAATAGATTCAACTCTAGGCATTTCAACACTAGTATTGCTAGGTGGAGTGTTACTTATTTCAACTTGAAACACACTAGCACTAGTCTTATTTGCTGTAGGACTATAAACAGAATCATCTAATCCTGCAAAAGATAGGTCAGCAAGAGGAGGTATGTAGTTCCTAGTAAAAGGAGGGGGAACTGCATGATATTCATTATCCTTTTTGAACCTATCATTTGTTTAATTGTCATCTCCTTCACTTGAACGACTATCAAACACACTATTAAACAATTCACTACCACTTGAACCATTTTCATTCAATTGATCTCCATATCCTAGACCAGTTTTAGGTTTAGAACTTATTTGACTATTAATCAGTTTAGTTAAGTTTTTAGAAGATGTTTCAAACTGTTCTAGTTTAGCTTTTAAATCTTCTTTCTCCTTTAAAGTTTGTTCTAACTGATTTGTAAGTCTATTGACAGCATTACATTTATCCTTTACTTCAGACTCTAATATTGCAATCTTTTCCTCATATACATCTTCATTTTTTTGATGAATAACTAACTGTGCCTCTATAGATTCTTGGCCTAACTGATAAGCTACAATTTCTAGATTAGCCTTACTAAGAATTTGTCTCTGTTCATCAAACTATTTTTGAAGTTTTTCATACGTTTTAAAACACTTTTTAGAACAAGATTGTACCTCTGTGTCAGAACCTGAAGAGTTTGAAGTGTAGGCCATGAGAGCAAACTCAGTTGGTTCATATTGATCTATATAACTCCAATCATATCCCAATCCATCTTGCACAATCAAATCATTATCCTAAACAACCAATGCATCAGAGGTCTCTACTGGTACAGTTCTTCTGGTGTTGTCCTTGCTCCTATACCCTG
>BQNB010102437.1:0-24245 GCA_026074375.1 Tanacetum coccineum | reverse complement strand
CTTCCTTGTTATTAAATGTTTTGCTTTTCATTCTTGTTTTTGTTTGTGCTTCCTTGTTATTATTTGTCATGCTTTGCATTTGCTTGTTTATGTTTCTTCTTTCGTGGTAGTATATGTTTTGTTTGTTTGGGGTGAGTGCGCGTTATTGTCTTTGCAGTTTAGGCCTTAGTCGGTTCATGTTTAGAGCTAGGTTGGTGTCTAGGTTCTTTAGGGATGTCTCATAGTTTCTATAGGTCGATCTAGAACCCTTTGCTCCTTTTCCTTTTTGCCCCTTGCCTTTCTCGGTTATGGTTTTTGGCCTTGTGCTTTTATGCGTTTATGCTTTCATGTTATAATATGCTTTTGCTTGCCATGTGATGATATCACAAATCAAGACCTAGATGAGACTCTAAAGAGAAACTAGAGAGAGAAAGAGAGTGGATGACACTTGTTTAGAGAGAAAGTAAAATAACATAAAATGAGAGTTCTTACAAAACTCACACAATCACCCTATGGCTCGGATACCAATTGATGATATCACAAATCAAGACTTATATGAGATTCTAAAGAGAAACTAGAGAGAGAAAGAGAGTGGATGGCACATGTAGAGAGAGAAAGTAAAATAACATAAAATAGGAGTTCTTACT
Organism: Tanacetum coccineum; assembly: GCA_026074375.1. Taxonomy (NCBI): domain Eukaryota; kingdom Viridiplantae; phylum Streptophyta; class Magnoliopsida; order Asterales; family Asteraceae; genus Tanacetum; species Tanacetum coccineum. The sequence goes on along the minus strand of BQNB010102437.1, from coordinate 23,619 downwards.
AATGACCAACACCCTCTCCATGGGATGGAGAGGACTTATATAGTACCTCATATGAACGACAAGCCTATTGATAGTCCATAGGCTTGGCCAGGTTAGCTTACACGTAATTGAACGATTGACTACGAGCTACAATATACTATTTTGGTAGTGACCGAGTCTTTTCTCGATTCCTAACACCATGATTGTATGCATTTTTGTTGTCTTGTTTTTATATGCTATACTTTCCTATGACTGTTTGCGTTTATAATTTCGTGTTAAAATATGGTATGTTTGTTTGTGTTTTCTCCTCTACTAGTTCCTTTTATTTGATGCTATGCTTTCCATGCATTATATGTGTATTTGCTCTGTTGATTTCTATGTTGTGTGCTTTCTGAGTGTCTGATTGCTTTTATATGCTTTCATTGTGGCTATATTCATGCATCTATCTTTGCTCTTCCTTTCTTACTTTCTTGAGCACTTTCACCCTCACTTTTCATTTGCCATAGGTCTTTTTGGAAGCAGTGTCCCTACTCTGGGGGTTTCTCTAAAGTACGGTTACGATTTGTCTACACTCTACCTCCCCCCATACCCGTTCTTACAGGATTGGGTATTGTTGTTAAGGAAATATGTCATTTTAATTTTTATATTGAGGAAATATAAAATTGAACCGTTTTTAAAACTTATTTTTAGGGGTGAGCAAAAAAAACGAATAAACCGAAAACCGAAACCGCACCGAACCGAACTACTAATTCGGTTCTCGGGTTGGATATGGATTTGACAATCTAAACCGAAAACCGACTTCATACAAATATATATACACACACACGCACACGCACACGCACGCGCGCGCGCGCGCACACACACACACACACACACTAGTTACGTAACCCGCCCAACGGGCTGGTTTGTTTCATAAATCTTTTTTGAAGACAATATTTGTCGTTTAGTTGTAATGGATTTCGTGTTTGTGTTAACATAAAATCTTTATTCATCTTTTTTGTTTCATTATATATAGTATGACATATAGTCTTCCGTGAACACCGTATTTATTAAAAGGAAACCAAACTTTGATGTGTATGCCTAACGGACGGGTTCGGTTCATGCATGTTTTTTGAAAACAATTTTTTGTTTGTGTTACATAAAATCTTCATTCCTCTTTTTCGTTTCATTATTAATAGTGTTACATATTGCTGCCCGTGTTAGAATATCGTCTTTGTTAATAGCAAACCAATCTTTGATAGTGTTTGCTCAACGGACGATTTCAGTTCATAAATCTTTTTTGAAGACAATCTTTGACGTTTAGTTGTAATGTTTTTGTGTTTGTATTAAATTAAAATCATGTTTGACTTTTAGTAATTAGAACCCATCTTAGGAAGGGCGATCAATTGCATAAACAATATAACTATCGCAAAAAATGTGGCAAGTCTAATTTCACATGTCTATAGTCCGACCTTTAAATTTAATAACACAAATGTTTAATTAATCATCTCCACCTCGTCGTGCTAGAAGCCGCAATCGTAGTTATAGCAGGAGTTGTAGCTACGGGTTAGTTTTACATTCTTGTCCCTCAACTATAACTGCTTAAATAAATACATTCACATTACACATATTTGATATATCATATGGTTAAGATATAAATATTACTACTTTTTTTATATGGAGTACATCTTATGATTTTCACTACGCTGGATAGATACCAATAATATGTAGTGAATGTTAATGGTTAATATATTTTGAAGTATATCTTGATATATTTTTGAAGATTGTTTTTTTTAAATATATTATTATAGTTTTGAATAATAAAACACAAATTGTGGCTTGACTCAGTTGGTAAACTTAATTGGAACTTAACCATAGGTCACAAGTTCGAACCTTGCCATGAACAATATTTTTTTAAATAATTCAAAAAATTTTAAAAAATCCAAAAAAAATAATCCGAAAATTAAAAAAAAATCCAAAAATTAAAAATAATAATTATGAAGTATATTTTAATAATTATAGAGTATATCTTAATATATTTTAAAGTATATCTTGATATATTTTTGAAGATTGTTTTTTTTTTAATATATTATTATAGTTTTGGATAATAAAATATAAATGTGACTTGACTCAGTTGGTAAACTTAATTGAAACTTAACCTTAGGTCACAAGTTCGAACCTTGCCATGAACAATATTTTTTTTTAAATCCGAAAATTAAAAAAAAAATTAATCTGAAAATTAAAAAAAAACCAAAAATTAATGCAAAATGTATGCTATGTCATCGTTGAGGTGGCAAGGTGGCATCCAGTCACTAATTAATATTTACACACTCATAGTTAGCTTCATATATAAGTTATAGATTATTACGCATGCATTGACACTCATAGTTAGCCCCATATAATTATTACGCATGCATTGACAGCCTTGTACCTGTCCCCTTTGTTGAGTACTTATTATTTTCTTTAACAAAACCAATAAAAAGTGAAATAAAAAAAATGGTAGAAGTTGCAACACGTAAAACAGGTGTCACAAAACAAGACACTTGTACCTGTAAGACCAAAGCTTGCCATGTGTAACTTCATACGTACACCCTCGATCAGTACGTCCAGATAACATAAGGAAAAGACGGTGAAGGAAAAACAAAATACTGTAAGAACAAAATGCAATTCTTAAGGATAAACTTTCGTAAAACTACTTGTATCTCCTTTCCTCGTCAAGTCTCGAGGGTTTGCTTCACTTCTGACTCCACAAACCATCAGGTATCGTTCTTGTTCTGGCAAAAGTGAAATACATCAACTGTACAATTAGTAATCTGGTTAAGGATGATGGACATGCGAAAGCAAGGGTGGTTTAAATAAGCAAATTAGAAAGAAAAAAAAAAGCAAGGGTGGTTTAAGGGGGATTGAACCTGTCGTGAATCGAACACAACACGCAACCTTCTGATCTGGAGTCAGACGCGCTACCAATGCGCCACAGATCCCTTATAACAAATTAACTACTAGTAATTATCAACGTAACTACAAAATATTAATATCTATAAACAAGTAGTAAGTTATGCATGTGAATTTTTTAATTAACAAATCGATATGCATGCTACATATCATGAAATCTTAAAACTTAACAAGATTTCTAAGTTACTAATTTATAGGCCATTAGGCTTCTGTATGTGTGAATATTTCTTTTATTTGTTAGTGTTTTTTCCATTTCACATTTTATGCATTTAGATGGCAGGAACAGCACTGAATGAATAAGATCTGTAGATTATTGAACTGTTGAAACGTGTTCATTAATTAGTATAGTATTGATCAACTAAATAATGTACGTGTAGGGTAATCATGCAAGCGGGGAAACGGACAATAGCTATAATGTCGATGAGGCAATCAGTTACGTCCCCGATGAGTCAGTAGAGTTGCAAAGAAACACAAACGATACTACAAGGATGTTTTAGAAGCTGCGGCGAAGAAAACTAAGGAGACTGCAAAGGATGCATGTGTTGATACAAAGTTAGGTTGGGTCTAGTTTGATCTGAATAGGCGGCTAATCGGGTGTAGAGTACTTTATTCTTGCACCAAGTGAATTCGTTAAAGGACCCTGCACAAGAAAACAAATACCGTTAAACTTATCGTGGGAACGGATCTCACGATTGGACTCCGGTGTGAGAGTAAGTATATGATTTTGGAGAGTAATCGAATGTGATTAGGGTTTATGAGATACTTGATGAGAATTGCATTCCTTTTATAGGCTGAATACTTCTTAGGGTTTCCGTGACTTTCGGCCCAAGATGCGGCCGATATTGTAGGGATTCGTAGTTATCCTAATTGGTTTAAATAAGTAAAGGATATCTTCTCATTTAATTAGGTTATTCTTTCTCAAAGATAACTTGTAGAGATACTGCGGTCACGGTCGTTGTGCCGCTATCCGCGACCGTGAAGCATGGGCTGCAGGCCTATTATCAGCTATTGAGTCAATTAGTATGAGTGGGCCGGGTCGGTCCATATTATACGTCATCATGTCCCCCCAGTCTAGGAGACGTAGCCGTGGTCAGGACCGCGGGCACGCTTGCTAGACTAAATATCCAAGTCCGTATAATATCCAGAACCGTCAAAACCGTATGTGGGCCCCCGTAGCCGAAAAACTGGGCCCATGGACCAAGAAACGGTGAAAAACGGCTAAGTGATGGGACTAGTGGGCCCCAAACTGTTTCACCTTCCAATCAATCCCTAACCGTCCAAAAAGTTAAGTGGAGGACACGTGACAAGCATCCAACGAGACGCGATTGTCGAGGACATAGTATAAATAGGATGATTTATCACTGTGCTCTTTTCCACAGTTTCCAGGTCAAATCATCATCTACACACACAACCGCACAAGACACTTAAACCCACGGAATCCCCGTTTTGCAGGTTAGTACGCCACGCCTTTTTGTATAACTAATTAAAAAATGGGTCGGGACACAATCCAATTGGATAACGCCGTATCTACCATCTCCCAAGAGTACATTCTAGAGTTTACCTCGGAGTACGGCATACCAGAGGGCCTTCACCCGATGTTGCCTGGTCCAGAGGACACTATCGTGGACTTTCCGGAGGGCAAAGTCGGCATGTATATCAAATTCTTTGAGTTGGCAAATTTTCGCATCCCAATTTCTCAATTCCTTTTTGATATTCCAGGGTATTACCAAATTCACATCTTACAACTGTTAGTAATCGGTGCGGCCAAAGTCAGCCACTTTGAGATCGCTTGTCGTGTTCTAAACATAGCTCCCACGCTGGCTTTATTCAGTGTCTTTTATGTTCCTTCTTTCAACTCTGGTTGGATGTCGTTCAACAAGCGACCAGGAAAAAATACCCCTCAATGTTACACAAAACCCTTGGACTCCTTAAAAAATTGGAATAATCGATTTTTCTAGGTGGACGAGGTAGTGTTTCCCACCGTTGTGGATTGGCGCACAAGTGCCCCTAAGGACAAGATGCCGACTGCGGATTCCTATCTCGCGGCTAATGTGATAATGCTGAACACACGTCGCACTCTCATCCAAAAGCAGCCGGAAGTCCTCTTATGCCTAGTGGGGCTTAGTCAGAACTACCTCCTTGGGGATGATGAGTACCCAACCTTCCTTTATGACGATGGCTGGGGTGGGTGTTTTTATAAATTGTCTATAACTCGTATATAAGTATCACCAGATTTTAATGATTCCGTTGTGTTTGCAGAGATGGACCTGTTCAACCTAATCAGCGCCCCAACCCCTCCAAAGTGAAGACCGGGATTCGGCCGCGTGCCGCTCACGAGGTGCCGTTGTTGACTGTTATCGCAAACCGGGTAATAAAGATGAAAGATTTGAGCGTGGCGTCCGGATCTTCGGGGACACCTTCAACCGTTAAGAGGTCTCCTCTAGACTTTGATAATGAAAACCCTGCCCCAACAGTGACTGGGGGTAGTGGAGCGGAGGAACAAGCCCATGATGGACTGGCACATAAGGAACCCCCTAAAGAAACAGCAGCGACCACCGAGGTTGCTCAAGAGCCCGTGGTGGAGGAGGGAGTGGCCGTTGAGAAGCCACTTGTCAGCAAAAAAACAAAAACAACTGCGTCGCAAAAGAGCCAGTGAAGATGTGGAGGTAAATGCGTCGCCCAAGGTGCTAAGGAGAGATCATGAATCTGGTCTCACACGGAGTACTACTGTGGGGAAATCCCTTGCATCAATGGGGTTGGAGGGGGGCTCCATCTTGTCCGCACCTGCTTCGCGGGAGACTCCTGCTGATACAATTGATCCGGACCCAATATCTTACGCGAAGCCCCCGTCCGCCCCGGAGCGAGATATTGTCCAGTAAGTGATTTATACCACCATCTCTTTTTAAGTATGCGAACAAAGTATATTCTCTTCTCATTTTTTATTGGGTATGCTAACAGTTCATATGTTTTTCGTCCTTAATCCAGGTCTTCCAAGGGAGCTGCCGTTGCAGGAGATCTAGATATGGAGCCTACCTCCCCTTCTATGGTCAGTTCACCCGGAGGTATATACCAACCTGAGTGGGGTGTGACCAACGGCTATCGCTTGGACACCCCAAGCTCATGCCAGGAACTGGTGGACCACCTGGCACCACCCGGATACTTTTTGGAGCTACGCCACTTGCCAAATGAAGATTTTCTGGGTCAGTACAACATAACTTTGGCACGACAAGTGGCAATAAGTTCCCAGCTGCGGTTACGGTTTGAGCAGGAGGCCAAACTTTTAAAGAAATCTATGGCTCAAGTAGCCTGACGGGACTAGAGGATTCAGGCAATGGAAAGCGAGAAAAGGAACTTGGAGGCATTGCTGGAAGCTGAAGCTGATATGAAAAAGGCTGCGGAGGCTAGCAATGCGGAATTGATTAAGGAGTTGGAAAGCCTCCGCGCCCAGTTTACAGATCTTCAAATTAGCCACGACGGGCTGTCCCACCAAGTGTCAACTCTTCAGGCTCAGGTTACAGGAGAGGAAAAGATAAAAGCCGCTTTTGAAGAGTTTAAAAAGTATGAAGATAGAAAGGTGGAGAAGCGGTGCTCGGAAATGGATGCGCGTCTGGATGAACTGAGCATAGATTTTGATGAGGAGTTGTATCCGCATATGCTCACTGCGATCGCAGGTCGCCGATGGGTTATTGGGCACGGCTTACACCTGGCTGTCATGAAATGTGCTGAATCGATTGAGCTAAGACAGGCGTTTGCTAACGTCGTGACCGCAGGGATTACCAAGGGTATGATCGAGGGGCTCGAATATGGTGTAAGACAGGGAGAGGCTAAACTGTACTTAGCAGCGATCGAAGCATATGATCCCAAGGCGGATGATAAATACGTCACAGCCCTCCATGCGTTGAAAGATTTAAAGTACCCATTGATCGACCAGTTGGAGAAACTGAGGGATGCCCCACTAGACCTGATCATGGCGTCCTTACATTTGGAGAGTGATACAGGTGAAGATGCTCCGCAATGGATCCGTGAACTACGTCCCAGCTCTTCTCAACTCAAAATACCTGTGTACCCGGAGGCGCTGGACCCCAAGGATCCCTGGGCCTATAAGGAAGAAATATTGCTGTAAGATGCCATCGCGGAAAATGTGAGCTGTGCCGAGAAGAAGAAAAAATGCAGGATTGTATGCCGCACCCATGGTATGGGCTCTGCTCATCATGCCAGGTCCGATGGTGTTCCTGTATCAGTGCCTACCGTGGTTCCTCAGGGGCTCGCTATCCTGCTTGCGGATTCTGCGACACAAATAGATGTACCGAAGGATGAATCATCTCCCAAGCTAATTAGATCCAAGTCGTTACCATCAATGTACAATTTGGACGGGCCGTAGTACCGCCTGTGGTACTTAGACAATATTTTGTTTGTAATATTTTGCATGGATGTCCGTGATAAACAACGTTTATGATACATTATCTATTAGTATAATTTGCACTTGTAGCGGATTACATGCTCTGTGAGAGTCTTTTCATATGTACCTAACGTCTTAGGCACACGTAGCATAAGGATACAGAATTCGTGGCCGCTGGGGTTGCAACCCTCTTACACGGCAAGCAATTATTAAGGTACTTATCCTGTAAACATCCGAAGATAATCACAATATTGTGCATGCATTCGTGGAATGACAAATAATAATAAATAAGGAAAAGAGAAAGAATAACTTGTACAATTTTCATGATAAAAAGGTCGCAGGGTTAGCTAGACCCTGCGGAATTTTATTAATATCCTGAGAACAAAAGGTTTGAAAAATAAATAATACATGGATTACTTTTATTAGAGGTCCTATTGACAGCGAAGTTCGTCCATGCATGTGCTGCGGCCTAGAGGTAGCATTTCTTCAAGTTAGCGATGTTCCACGTCCGCGGGAGGTTCGCGCCCTCCATAGTCCTTAACCTGTATGTTCCATCTCCTACCACCTCCGTGACCTCATAAGGCCCTTCCCACTTTGGTCCAAGTTTTCCACCAGCTGCAGCATGACTTGCATAATTGCTACGATAAATAAAGTCCCCGGGTTTGAAAGCAACACCGCGGACCCTAGCATTGTAATACATTGTCATTTTCATTTTGGCCTTGGCTTCGCAAATTGCAGCGCGCTCCCGCTTTTCTTCCAGTAGATACAAGTTTAGCCGTAGCTCTTCATCATTATGTATAGTGTCTACTGCCACGGTGCGGTAGGTGGGCATTCTGATTTTCACAGGTATGACAGCTTCTGTTCCATAGGTTAAGGAAAAAAGGGTATCACCATGACTTGACTTAATCATCGTGCGGTGGGCCTACAGAACATGGGGAAGTTCTTCTATCCAGTTCTTATTTCCTTCGCCTAGGCGTGCCTTGATTCCTTCACCCAAGCTCTGGTTTGCCCTCTCTACAAGTCCATTAGACTGCGGGTGTTTCACCGAGGCGAATCGTTATGTGATATTCAATTTGTCGCACCAATCCTTAAATGGGTTATCGCTGAATTGTTTGCCGTTATCCGATACTATTTCTCTTGTGAGACCGAAGCGACATACAATATTGTCCCATATAAATTTTTTCACGTGATTCCCTAAGATTGTCGCTACGGCTTTTGCTTCTATCCATTTCGTGAAATAATCCATAGCGACTATCAAAAATTTGAACTTGCTCGGTCCTTCGGGGAAAGGACCAGCTATATCAATTCCCTATTTGTAGAACGGTCACGAAGCCGTAATCGGGGTTAACGATTGTTGAGGGTTTCTTGGCACGAGACGATGTACTTGACAATTGTTACACGTTCGTATCATATCTCGTGCGTCCCGGTGCATGGTTGGCCAATAATATCCCAGCCGCATGGCTTTTGCGACTACTGACCGCGGTCCTGCGTGCATACTGCACGACCCCTCATGAATTTCACGGATCACATAATTCGCTTGAAATGGTCCGACGCACCTTAGCCACGGCTTTAGGAATGACCGTTTGTAGAGAACTCCTTCCAACAATTCATATTGTCTAGCTTTTATCTGTAGTTTGCTTGCCTCCCTTCTATCACCAGGAAGAGTCCCATCTTTCAGGTACTCTATTATCGGGGTCATCTATCTCGGTCCATCTTCATCTACCACGGTCGTCACCTCCTTTTATTTTATTGACTTTTCTTTAAGTACCTCGACCAAGACTTGCTTAGATAAATGCGCAAAACTGGTTGACGCGATCTTGCTTAGGGCGTCTGCTTTCTTGTTTTTGCTGCGCGATACTTGGCTTATAGAAAAGTTAGCGAAGCCGCTGACCAAGCTTTTGACCTTCTCTAGGTATTTGATCATATTCTCTTCTTTGGCAACGTACGTCTCTAGGACTTGGTTTGCTACCAACTTAGAGTCTACGCTTACTTGTACATTGCGCACGCCCATCTGCGCCGCTATCCGAAGGCCAGCTATCAGTGCCTCATACTCTGCCTCATTGTTCGAAGCGGTAAACTGAAACCGTAACGCGTATGTAAATTCAGTTCCCTCCGGGTTGGTCAGTATTAGACCCGCGCCTGATCCATCTACACATGACGATCCATATGTGAATAGTGTCCACGGCTCAGGTGGGGTTTCCACAGCTGATGTGTCTGGAGGATTTTCATCCGGCTTCTCTACGAGGAAGTCCGCCAGTATCTGTCCTTTCACCGACGTCCTTGGACGGTATGTGATATTGTGTTCTCCCAGCATGACGCTCCATTTTTGTAACCTTCCTGCCACGTCGAGACGTGAAATTATCTGTTTAATTGGTTGGTCGGTAATAACTGCAATGGGGTGCGCTTGGAAATACCTTTGCAGCCTCTTGGCGGCAAAAACTAGTGACAGAACTAGCTTTTCCATCGGAGTTTAGTTTAGCTCCGGGCCCTGCAATGCGCGGCTGATAAAGTAGACTGGCGTTTGAACTGTGCCCCTTTCAGTCATCAAGACCGCACTGACTGCTCCATAGGAGGCAGACAGGTATATAATCAATTCTTCCTTCGGTTTGGGTGCTACTAGCAGGGGTAGCTCTGACAAATGTTGTTTTAGTTGCTTGAAGGCTTGTTCCGCTTCCGGCGTCCAATGGAAGTCGCTCTTTTTAATACACTTCTTCAAGGTTTTAAATAGCGGCAAGGATTTTTCCGCTGATTTAGATAGGAATTTGTTTAAACTAGCCAACTTCCCGTTGAGGCTCTGGACCTCTTTGATTGTCCGTGGGGACGGGAGTTGTAGTACAACTTCTGTTTTGTTAGGACACGGTTTAATCCCTTCTGGGGTGATCGTGTATCCCAAGAATATTCCTTCCACTACCCCGAACGTACATTTTTTGGGATTGAGCTTCATGTTAGTCTTGCGTAACGTGCGGAACGTTTCCTCAATGTCTCTTAGCATTTCTGCTTCTGTGTGGCTCTTAATAACCAAATCATCTACGTACACCTCTATGTTCCGGCCAACTTGGCTGTCAAAAGCTTTGTCCACCAGTCGCTGGTACGTGGCGCCCGCGTTTTTAAGGCCAAAAGGCATTTTTATGTAGCAATATACCCCTTGGCTGGTGTGGAAAGCTGTTTTCTCTTCATCTGCTTCTGCCATCTGTATTTGATGATAACCTTTGTAGGCGTCCAAGAAACATTTGAAGGGGTAGCCGCAAAGAGACTTGATTTTCCAGTCGATTTCTGGAAGAGGATAACAATCCTGCAGACAGGCCTTGTTTAAATCCGTGAAGTCTACGCATATCTGCCAGCTGTCGTCATGCTTTTTTACCATGACATGATTTGACAGCCAGTCGTGGTAGTAGAATTCTCTCATGATCCCTACCTCTGCTAGTTTTTGTACTTCCGCTTGGATAGCTTTCGCACGTTCCGGGGCCTGGCCCCTTTTCTTCTGTCTGACGGGCGAGTATCCTTCCTGGATATTGAGTCGATGTTCAGCTACCGATCGCGGTACTCCTGTCATGTCTGATGGTGCCACGCGAATACATCTAGGTTTTTCTTCAGGAGTCTGCATAATTCTATTCGTCCTTCTACGGATAGTGTCCCTCCGATTGCCACTTCCTGATCAGGGAAATTCGGATGTATGGATACTTTAATACTTTCATGACGAACTCCTGCTTCTTTGGGTATCTCTTTAGGTGATGTAATCACCGTGGTACACTCAGCAAGTATTAGGATAGTGCTACGGATAGTTACTATTCCTCCGTCGGCAGGAAACTTAAGCATTCCGTAGGCTGTGGATGGCACTGCTTGGATTTCTCTTATACCCGGTCGCCCAATGATACCGTTGTATGGTGAAATTGATCTGACGATCATGAAATCCATCGACGCTTTGTACAATGATTTGCGTCTTCGATTGTTACCAAAAGCCTAAGTTGTCCTAGCGGCCATATAATTTCTCTACTAAAACCGGTTAACGATGTCCTTGCCGGGACCTCTGGCTTTTGATTTTCGACCGGATTTGGTTGAAGCAGTGCTCATAAAGTACTTCCATAAAGGATCCTCCTTCTATATACATGCGGTGGATCATGTGCCCGCCGATTTCCGCTTCTATGACGAGCGGACCTTCTGTTCCATCACTACTAGCTAGTGGCGGGAACGTAATTTTGCTTCCATAGGCGAAGCTTTGGGTTAATTTTTGTTTCGTCGTTCTCTGCCACGGCTGTATCATGTAAATTACTAAGGATTTGTCTTTGGCCGGGGCCTCCTTCTTTCCATTCTTCGTTTGATCTCGACCTTGTTTAATTTCTTTTATCAAATGCGAGAGCTTTCCTGCTCGCACCAATTCTTCAATCTGCTTCTTCAACCGCATGCACTCGTCCGTGTTATGTCCCTTATCATTGTGGAAATCGTAAAACTTGTTGCTACTTTTTTTTTCTACAGGGGTTACCATGGGCGGTGGCGGTTTAAACTTTCCTGCTTCGGCTGCGAGGATTTCTTTGGCCGTTCTGTTAAGGAGGTAAACCTGTTAGATCCTCGTCCTTCCCTTGATTGACCTCGGAAGTCAGATTTTCGCTCGGAAGCGTGCCGCTTGGATTGATCTTGTGATTTCCACGGTGAGTGGCCTTTCTTTTTAGAAGCGGCAGCCGCTTCTCCTCGTATGAAGGCAGTGGTGACTGTCATCATTTCTTCCATTGTCTTTGGGACGTGTTCGTTGAGTCGCTTTGTTAGTTCGGGGTTGTTGACCCCATGCATGAACCCGGAGATCAACATGCATTTAGGGGCTCCTTTCATGAGTCCAGTTTCGACTTTAAACCGCTCCATGAAATCTTCAATGGTTTCCCCATCTCTTTGTTTAATGTTGTGAATTTCTACTGGGTCTTTCACATACTTTTTCTGCTGCATGAAGTATGCTAGGAAGGCCGTTTTAAGACCTTTGTACCCATCTATGCTTTCTGGAGGTAGTTCATCGAACCAGACCCTCGCAGCCCCTATTAAGGTAGAGTTGAACATGTGACACCATGTCAACATTACCTAACGTTCTACTTGCGCCGCGGCTTGGAAGATTTTTAAGTGGTCTTTCGGGTCTCCGGTTTCGTCATAAGTTTTCACATTGTTGGGCATGCGCGTCTTCCGTGAACTTTTGAAGTTGCAGATTCAAGGTGTGAACGGATCCACATCCTCACAGGTCCAGGGTATGGCCAGGTCGTCTTCCTCTACCCGCTTGCGTCTTTTCGTCTTCAACTTCCAGTGTCCTCCGTTACTGGTGCTGCTTTCTGATCCGCGAGATGATGGGGATTCACTATCCCTCCATCTTTTTACACTGCGGCCTCGATCTTTGTCACGAGATCGATCTCTGTATTTTTTCATGGTCCCCTAAGAGTAAGTATTGTCGTACGATTCTTCAGCGCTCCGGAAGCGGTCTTCAATTCTGGGACGTTCCCTACTGAGGGTATGACCTCTACTGTAAGAGGGGTCTCTTGAGTTTGACCTGCTTGGCCCGGACTTTTTCGTGCTTGGTGAGTAAGTATCGCTGAGTCGCTCATGCACACTCTTCCTTCGGTGGCTTAGGCGGTTAAACACGTTTCTGTCATCGCGCCTTTCGCGACCGCGAGTCCTGGATTTCCCCGGATGGAGTCTCGTAGGTGAGTTTTCTGGTCTCGAGTTTAGGGAGCTTTCCCTTTCTCTTCGGGTTTTCTTGGAGTTTTCTCCAAAATTTAACCTGGTTTGGACTTCTTTTCGCTTGTCATGCCGTGCCTTCTCCATGATGATCGGCAGGATGTCTTCGTAGTGTTCTTCGCAGAAGTCCAGGATGTTCACCCTGGGTGCGGCGTCCGACGCCTTTTCTTTATTTGCCGTTTTCGTGACAGTGGTCACAATGGGGGTTAGATTTGCCATCGCGCTCATTCTGATGAGAGTAATTCCTAGTGTTGGGTCCCACGGATGGCGCCAACTTGTTGATACAAAAGTTAGGTTGGGTCTAGTTTGATCCGAATAGGCGGCTATTCGGGTGTAGAGTACCTTATTCTTGCACCAAGTGAATTCGTTAAAGGAGCCTGCACAAGGAAACAAACACCGTTAACCTTATCGTGAGAACGGATCCCACGATTGGACTCCGGCGTGAGAGTAAGTATATGATTTTGGAGAGTAATTGAATGTGATTAGGGTTTATGAGATACCTGTATTGATGAGAATTGCATTCCTTTTATAGGCAGAATACTTCTTAGGGTTTCCGTGACTTTCGGCCTAAGACGCGGCCGATATTGTAGGGATTCGTAGTTATCCTAATTGGTTTAAATAAGTAAAGGATATCTTCTCATTTAATTAGGTTATTCTTTCCCAAAGATAACTTGTAGAGATACTGCAGTCACGGTCGTTGTGCCGCTATCCGCGACCGCAAAGCATGGGCCGCATGCCCATTATCAGCTATTGAGTCCATTAGTATGAGTGGGCCGGGTCGGTCCATACTATACATCATCAGCAGGGGAAGCGACCAAGGACACCACTCGAAAACTAAAGGAAAGTGTTGTTGGGAATTCCTCTTTTAATATCGATGATGATGTTTGGAAAGATCACACTGGGAAACCCAAGATTAAGGGCGACGATATTATGAACCCTGAGGTGACGGATTTTGATCATGAGAAAAAGGATTATTAGTTTCCCTAGTATTATTTAAAGAGATAATCATTTAAAGACGTTTTAACTTAGTCGCACTTTTTATTTTAACAAGTATTTGATACCCGCGCTTCGCTGCGAGACATTTTGTATACGATACTTAAAAGAAATCATAAATACAATAAAAGAAACCAAATGAGACGATCAAATTTTTGTTTATACTTTACATAAATGGAATAGTTTATCAAAAACTTTTGTTTATACTCTATATAAATAATATCGTTGTTGTATGAAATTTGGTTATAGAAAAACACAAGTACATACAAAAGACAAATATAATGAGCTGCTATATACATGCAGGATATATCCTAGAAGCTATCCTAGAAGCTGCAGGGCTGTTTTTAGGGGAGTGCAAGAGGTGCGATTGCACATGGCCATCGCTTGACGAGGGCCACCAAATTTCATGCACTTCTATTATATATACACAATATGAGACTCGAGTTTAATTAGTTCATACACTACTCATATATATGTATATTATGTGTGTGTTTAATGCCTCTTTATGATAATGGTACGGGGTCACTGAAATCAATAAGACGGCCCTGCATGCAGGATATATCCTTTCTTCTAGGAACACATGGTACTACAAAAAGATATACTAATATGTTAAGACTTTCATATCAAAATATACATTCAATATATTGCTTCTTACAAAGAAAACCAATGCACAATCATCATAGATACATAATGGGACAATGATCACCCTATTGCAGCGTGTAAGTTGAAGCAGCCAAGTCATGATTTAACGAATCATGAGGGCAAAACTCAACAATGTCCGCATTTTCATCTAAGTAGGAACGTCCATATCTACTTACCATCAACAACAATCATACAATTATAAGGTCATTGTGTATCTCTTATGATATTCATAAGAAAAACATGTTCATCATCAGCTTCATAAAATAATAAACTTTTTAACTTATTGATTTTGTATTGAAATAACTAATTAAGCACTTACCTTTATAAATGTTTTAAGTTGGATTAAATTCGATCACTTTATAGCCATTTTACATTTCTTTGTTCCTAATTTTTACAAACTAAAGCATCAACATAAACTCTTAACCATATATCTAAAGTCAGTTTCACTAATTTTAGTGTTTCGACCATAGGATTATACTTCCTAAGTATCTAAGGCAACAACATGAATCAATAGCAATGATAATAATTATTCTATTAAGTCATATAAAGACTTCAGAACACATAATAGCCTTAAACGATCATTCAAAGGTACAACTGAATACCTCAACTTCCTATAATGACTTTCCTATAAATTCTTAAAAAAACAAAAATTAACTCTGCCGAAGATAATGTTAGACCTGAAAGCTAAGAAAGATCATAATTCCCCAATTATATCTCTCATTTCTTTCCTAAAGAGCAGATGCTTCACATTATAAAATATAAGTAACACCTTAGACAATGGAAATGAAAACATAGCAGGGATTCACTTACAGGAAGAAACCATCTATCCGTTAATCCATACCCCAACTCTGTAACTCTTAAAAACTAAAGCTAAACTTTTTATATATGGGTATATTTGTATGACATGCTCCAGACTTGTTCTCAATAACCACTTCTGTAAAATGCACATTCAAACACCCCCGAACTATTATACCATTTTGTAGTTTAACTAAATTTATGATCGTTCTCAACATTCTTACTATTTTATAAACTGAGTCAAGCAAGCGTACGTACGTGTCGTAATCCAACATGTAACTTTTATGAGATGATGGAGTAGGTTTACTTGTTTTAATAGTTGACATGTTTTTTATGCGAATCGAAGAACGCAGAAAAGGCAGTAGCTCCTCCCAATATCTGTAACAATATACGATATACACATTCAGTTAAACAGTAAACAGAAAAAAACATACTTGACCTTTCCAAGCTTTGATAATCTAATATTTAAACTAAAGAACAGTTGGAAAAATGGTTTTTGCAAAATGATTTTTGCAAACTTTGAACATTATTTAATATATGTGTATGTTATAAATATTTATATTAGCTTGTGGTTTTGCGTTCTCCTCGAAGAGAGCTTCTCAACGAGCTAAAGTATGTCCAAAATGGAGTTAATATGAATGAGATGTCGTGTCTCAAAGTAGCAAAAATGGGTTCGAAGCTTCTGAACTCATGCGAGCCCGCGCGACCTGCAGACACGAATGCAGCTCCGAAAGCTCGCCTATGCGAGAAAGTTTTTGCTGCAAATTTTGTTTCCATTTTTAATAGTTTTCAGATTTGGTGTATCTAACTATGTATTTAATTTTATAATTGATTTAAACTTTGTCAACAAGTTATACAGAATCAATTAAATGGAAGATATCAAATCGGTTTATATTTAACAAAATATTATGTCTTGGTGCAAGATAGGTTTTCACTATAAATTAAACCTAGTCTCATTCTGTTTTAGACACAGAAAAACACAGCTCCATACCTACGAATTCCAGCAATCTTTTCAATCAGAAACGCACTACTGCTTTCGTGATTCTTCAAGCAAGTTTGTCCGGCTGTACAACAGATTTGGACGTTGTACCCTGGGAAACAAACAACGAATTTGTTTTAAGGGAATCGTGTTAAACACGAGCCTCATTCCACGACCTTTTACTGCTTTTATTTATATATCGTTCATAGTGTCTGTCTTCTAGTTCTACCCTATTCTGTATATTTAATTTTCTGTTAATTTTATTTAATTATTGTAATATGAATTTATACTAATAAAAGTGTTACAGTTTCCCTGCAATCTTAAAATAGATTCTGTGTAACATAATTAAAAACACTTTTGTTAAATCAGATTAATTATTATTAACAGATTTTACTTTTATAAACTATTTTCTATCAAAAACCATGTTGAGTGTCTTTGGAAATCAGTTTTAATTAAACAGATTTTTAATTTACAGATTTAGTTACAGATCTATAACTATTTTTTAAAGCATTTATTCTAATAAGTGTATATTAAAACCAAGATTGAGTTTCTATTAAACTGATCTAATTGATTCATTGAAACCAAGATTAAGTTTCTTTGAAGCAGATCGGTACAAGTTTACAGAAATCATGATTGAATTTCTTAGATACCGATTTATAACAGTTTATTTAACTGTTTGTGTTTGGTTTTTTTAGGATGACAAACACTATTGTGCCTACTCCTGTGAATGTAACTGGTACGTCGGTTACCAACACAGTTTCTAATCATGTGAAAAAACCAAAAAAATTCAAATGGTCTGAATTTTAAGAAGTGGCAACAGAAGATGTTCTTCTATCTCACTACTTTGAACCTTGCGCGGTTCTTAAACGAGACTACACCTCAGGTGAAACCTCCCAAGGAAGGTCAATCCTCTAATGCACAGGCTGTGCAAGCTATGAAAGCATGGAAACATTCAGACTTCTTGTGTCACAACTATGTTCTGAATGGTTTGGTGGACTCTTTGTACAACGTGTACTGAAAGACCATGACTGCCAAAGAATTATGAGAGTCGTTGGAACGCAAGTACAAAACTGAGGATGTTGTTACAAAGAAGTTCGTGGTAGCTCATTTTTTGGATTACAAGATGGTTGATTCAAAGAATGTGATAACCCAGGTTCGATATCTGCAGGTTTTACTACACGAAATTCATGCTGAGGGAATGACTTTTAGTGAAACTTTTCAAGTTACTGCTATTATTGAAAAGTTACCTTTAAGCTGGGTAGAATTTAAAAACTACTTGAAGCATAAGCGAAATGAGATGAGTGTTGAAGACTTGGTTATACGTCTTCATATTGAAGAGGGTAACAAGCTGGCTCAGAAAAACACTTATACACCTGATTTTGCTAAGGCTAATATGGTTGAGCCTACTAGGTCATCTTCAAAGTCCAATTCTAAGGGAAATGGCAAAGGAATAGCGAAGAATGACAAGAATAGCAAAGGGAAGGTTGAATACCTTACTCCTAAAGCTGGAATTGTGAAAAAGAAGTTCCATGGGACTTGCTACAAGTATAACCAGCCAGGTCACCGTGCTGCCAATTGCAAGATGCTGAAGCAAGTGACTCTATGCTTGGCTAACATGGTTAATGATAATGTGGACATGATTGCTATGGTGTCTGATGTCATTGCCATGATCTTTGAAGTTAACCTGGTAGGTTCTAACAACAGTGATTGAAGGGTTGATATTGGGGCAACTCGTCATGCGTGTGCTGATAAGAGTATGTTTCACTCTTTCAGAGCAGCTGACAATGGAGAGAAGTTATACATGGGCAACTCTACAACTGCTGATATCAAGGGCGAAGGAGACGTTATTCTGAAAATGACATCCAAGAAAGAGCTCAAGTTGACTAATGTCTTGTATGTTCTGAAGATTTGCAAGAATCTTGTGTCTGGTTTGTTATTGAACAAGTTTGGTTTCGTCTTGTTTTTTAGTCTGATAAGTTTGTTCTTTTTAAGAATCAAATGTATGTTGGTAAGGGATATGCACTAAATGGTATGTTTAAACTCAATGTAATAGTGGTTATGAATAATATCAATAAAATGATTTCTTCAACTTACTTGATTGAGTCTTCTAATGTGTGGCATGGTCGTCTTGGACATGTAAATTTCAATTCGAAGCGTCGTTTGATTAAATTTAATAGCACACCAAATTTTCATATTGATTCAAAATATTAGTGTGAAACTTGTGTCGAAGCCAAACTTACAAGATCATCTTTCAAATCGATTAAATGAAAAACCAAACCACTTCATATGATACACACAGACATATTTGATTTAAAATCACTACCCACAAAAGGTGGCAATAAGTACTTTATCACGTTTATTAATGATTGTACAAAGTATTGCTACGTTTACTTGTTGAAAAGTAAAGACGAAGCTATAGATAGGTTTGTTCTATACAAAACCGAAGTTAAGAATCAACTTGGTAAGAAAATCAAGGTTGTACGAAGTGATAAAGGAGGTGAATATGTGTCTCCATTCGCTGATCTTTTTGAGAAACATGGAATCAGACACGAGTTCACTGCTCCTTATTCACCTCAGCAAAATGGTATTGTCGAAACGAAGAACGGTACCTTGAAAGAAATGATTAATGTCATGTTAATAAGTTCTAGTTTAAGCCAGAACTTGTGGGGGGAAGCCATTCTAACGGTTACTTATCTTTTAAATAAGATACCTTGTAAGGAAAAAAAGTAGAAACCCCTTATGAACTGTGGATGGGAAGACACCCATCATATCAGTACTTATGAGTGTGAGGTGTCTAGCCAAGGCAGTTGTGCCAGCACCTAAGGGCCCAAAGATTGGATTTAAATCTATAGATTGTATATTTATTGGATATGCTAAGAATAGCAGTGCTTATCGTTTCATTGTACATGACTCGAAAAATCCGAATATACAAAAGAATAATGTATTGGAATCAAGGAATGCTTCCTTCTTTGAAAATATTTTTCCTTGTTTAACAAAGGAAACTGGAAGCTCATCTAGAATAGATGACGAAGTTGTACAAGATAAGAGACAACAAGATGATAATGATCTCCAAGATGAGAGACAAGATCAACTCAAGGAAGAAGAGGTTGAACCGTAAAGAAGCAAAAGGGCAAGAACCGAGAAATCATATGGACTCGATTTTTTTTATGGTAGAAAATGAACCCACGTCTTACCGAGAAGCGGTAACACCTCGAAAGGGAATCAATGGAAAGAAGCCATTAAAAGTGAAATACATTCTATTTGACAAAATCATACGTGGGAACTCGTGGATTTACCTCCTGGTTGTAAACCACTAGGCTATAAATGGATCTTCAAAAAAAAGATGAAAGCCGATGGCACCATTGACAAGTACAAAGCAAGATTGGTAATCAAAGGATTTAGAGAACGCAAAGGTCTAAATTACTTTGATACTTATTCACTTGTTACGTGAATAACCTCGATTAGAATGGTACTTAATATTGCCGCATTAAGAAATTTGGATGTTCACCAAATGGATGTGAAAACGGCATTTCTAAACGGCGATTTAGAAGATGAAATATATATGAACCAACCAGAGGGCTTCATAACTCCTGAACAAGAGAGCAAAGTTTGTAGACTTGTTAATTCATTATATGGCATCAAAAGTTTGACCACACCATGTTAGAGAGTGGATTCAATATTAATGAATACGACAAGTGTATTTACATAAAAGACACGAGTAGTGATATGTAATCTTGTGTTTATATATTGATGATATGCTTATCATTGGCAGTAACGAAAAGATGATCAAATCTACTAAAGACATGTTGAAATCAAAGTTTGACATGAAAGATATGGGTTGGCTGATGTGATCCTTGGAATAAAGATCATACGAACTCATAATGGACTTGTGTCATGTCAAGCACATTACGAGGACAAAATTCTTAATACTCATAATGCGGGGGATTCTGGCCTAGCTAGAACTCCAATTGACTCTTTCGGATACGGTTAGTGACCTTATTTCTAATGGTTCTTGGAGATGGCCACATGATTGGTAATCTAGATTTCTGAATGTTGTTAATATTCCTGTTTCGGACATTAACAATGATTTAGATGATGTAATTGTTTGGTGTGATGTTCGAGGGGTATTTCAACATCTCTTCGGTTGAGAGCTGATGTTGTTGATTGGTATCATGTCGTTTAGTTTCCTCAATGTACCCCTCGACATACTATCCATATGTGGCTCGTGATCAAGGAGAAGCTGAAGACTCAAGATAGGTCACGGCAATGGGATGTCAGTCCTAGTATTGACTTAAACCTGCTTAGATGCTCCTTGTGTGATATGGTTCCTGATTCTCACTCTTATTTATTTTTGTATGTTCGTTCGCTTCTCAGGTTTGGTTTCAGGTTCGTGCATTTACTGGCATGTCTTGTGGATGTTCTTGCATTTCTTATTCCATCTAAGGGATCTTCGGTTTCCAATGTTATCTCTCAGATTGTGCTTGCTGCTATGACTTATTGCTTATGGAATGAATGGAATTCAAGATTGTTTAAGAAGAAGAAGTTGACTGCGGATCAGATTGTTCAACTTATTACTTCTTTGGTGTGGATGAAGCGTGTTACCTTCAAGTTCAAGAAGATGACTACCGGGTCTCGTTTGCTGCTTGACCAATGGAAGATTCCAGGCTCTTGTTTTGATAATGATGGGAGTTCCAAGTGAGGGTTGTACTCTTTTTTCCTTATCCAGGTTTTTCCCACTCGGTTTTTCTTGGTAAGGTTTTTTAAGGCAGGTAGACTCTCCTGCATCATCTTTGCTCCTTTTATGTTGCTGATTGTTTGTGGGATGCTCGTTGGATTTCATGTTCTCATCTTGGTTCTTATCTAGCTTAGTTGGCCATATTGTTAGTTTGTAATGCGTTTCTAGGCTTAGTTTATGTTTATGGCATGTCATAAACACTAGTTTATCAAGCTGTCTATGGCTTGAGGTTAATGTGGTACTTCATCCATATTCCATGTGTACTTAGCTATTTTTTGGTTAATATATTTACCGGGGTAAAACCCTTTACCCCAAAAAAATAGAACTCCAATTGACACCAGTATGCATCTATCTAAAAATAGAGGCGTCGGTGTTGCCTAATTAGAGTATTCAAGAATTATTGGCTTGTTAATGTATTTAATGATAGGTACCTGACCTAAATTAGCATATGTTGTTAGCAGGCTAAGTAGGTATACTAGTAATCCAAGTGATGCACATTGGAAAGCTATGACAAGGGTGCTTTATTATTTGAGATACAGTCGCGAGTATGGACTATATTATGATAGATATCCTGCATGTTAGATATTAGAAAAAGACTCGGTCACCCCGTGTATTTTACTGTTTATTATAGCTCGTAGTTTAGTAGTTAATCGTATGATTTTCGGTTTTGAACCGGGTACTAATACCCGGTATTTTGTAAGAACTATATATACCTCTTCCAACTTTTGAAGAGGTAGCTAGTCATTTATTCATTTTCCATTTTACACATAGAGTTTCTCTCTCTAAAAAACCTCTCCATGTGTTTCTCTCTCTAGAAACTAACCAAATCCAAGAATCATCACCGTGTTATGAAATATGATATCCTACAATTGGTATCAGAGCACACGGGATGATCAGATCGTGTGTATGTGCGATTTCGTGCTTGATTTAGATCAAAAAGAGTACTTATAAAGGTTTGTAGCTTGTTTTTTATTTTCTCCAGATTTTGATGTTTGTTATGTTAAAGTTTGGATGTTACTAGTTGCTATAGCTTTGTAGTACTGAGTTGTGCAAAAGAAATCAAGCAAAATCGTTCAAAAGGATGATTTATAGGTGGTTTTATGTGTTAAAGTTCATTGTTATTCGTGGAGGTTTGGCAGAAATTCTTCATGGCGGTTTGGTTAAAAGGACTGTTTTATTATTTGTCGGTCGTGCTTGCCTGCCATTTGTCTGCCACTAACAAATTTATTCGCAGTGGTTTGCTTTGAAGGCGGTTTGCTTATATATTAGGCGGCGGGTTGCTTAATTACTAGGTGGTGGTTTGCTTAAATAATAAGCATCGGTTTGATTATTTGTATTGGCAGTGGTTTGAACAGGTTGACGGCGGTTTGATTATTTAATAGAAATTTACTAAACAAACCCATGGCCATTTCAAAACTCCATGGCGGTTTGCTCTTATTTCTTGTCGGCGGTTTGCTCTTAGTTCTAGCCGGCGGTTTGCCATATTTAACCAGCGGTGGTTTGCCTTAATTCTTCGCGGCGGTTTGGTTACTTTGGCGGCGGTTTGAGCTACTGTTTGTGTCAATTTGGAATATTTCAAACTTGGGAATTAATAACACTAAAACACGAAACAAATACGTTAACTTCACCACTTTTAACGTACACTCACTTATCATTGATCGATCAAAACATATCATATCATAATAAAACAAGATGTCAAATATGTCGGAAGATATCCAGTATGCCGGTTCTGATACACGCCCACCAATGCTTGATAGAACTGATTATGAGTCTTGGCAACAACGTATACGTCTGTATTGTCTAGGAAAGGATAATGGAGAGAACATAATGAAGTCAATTAATGAAGGTCCATTTCAAATGGGAACGGTCATTGAAGCTATTACTGGAGGTGTTGAAGGTGCACCTCAGCTAGGTCCAGAACGGGATAGAGTCTTCACAGACCTTACACAAGAAGAAAAGGAAAGGTATAAGGCTAACATTCGTGCTACGAATATTTTACTTCAAGGTATTCCTAAAGACATTTATGCCATCATCAACCACTATACTGACGCCAAATACATTTGGGATAATGTGAAGATGCTTATGGAAGGCTCTGAGTTAACAAAGGATGATAGGGAATCTCAGTTATACGATGAATTTGAACAATTCCGTCAGATCAAAGGAGAAACCATTCATGCTTACTATGTCAGGTTCACAAAGCTCATTAACGACATGAGATACATCAAGATGACCATGCCTAAAATGCAGCTTAACTCTAAATTTGTGAACAATATGTTACCGAAATGGGGTAGATTCATAACTGAAGTCAAACTAAACAGAGGATTGAGAGAATCTAACTTTGATCAGTTGTATGCTTACTTGAAGCAACATGAAGTACATGTGAATGAGAACAAAATGATGTTGGAAAGGTTTTCTCAAACAACTAATGATCCTCTGGTGTTAGTGTCTAATGCCTCA
>BQNB010102436.1:10000-18355 GCA_026074375.1 Tanacetum coccineum | reverse complement strand
ATATATATATATACTCGATTATACACTTGTGAACCTCCATAGGCAACAACTTTTATACAAGTTTAATGACAAAACTTTTTAGCTTCCAAACAATCTGACATAATAATGTTTGAAGTTATATCTTGCTTATTATAAGCACAAATTTCATTTAGGTAAACCAAATCAGAGAAAACGAAAACACCATAAAATGAATATATCTTGCTAAAGCTAGCGATAAATTCCTAAAAGGAGTTTAGAAAACAAAAACACCAATTTGATATTGGAAATGGAGCAATAATATATAGTGAATTGTTTCAAGCTAAAACTATCAACTTTAAAATCTTTCCAAAAAATATAGAATTTTGATGTAATGGGTAGGGGGTGTTTGGAATACATACCTTCGCTGGTGCTTATAAAACAGTGTTTGTTGCAACTAAAATAAGGTGATATCCTTAAATAGAGTTAATTTATTGTTCTTTTAACTAAGTATGAACATAAATGTACACATCACTAAACTTAACCTACATTATTTCTTGACCTTTACCTATACATCCCCTACATCACTTCGGTTTGAGCCGAAATTAGTTTATAAGCTAAAAATACTTGCCTGTTGTGTTTTAAAATACTCCATACATACATAGCACATGCTATAGTAGGTAGTATTCCTAAACAAACACAATTTAACTAGTATGTTCTTTTAAGGATATCACCTTATTGTCATGCTTAAACTACTTTATAGCACATAATATATAATACATACTTGCAGCAATATATTTAAGGATATAAATGAAAGGCCACAAAAATAAATAATGAATGGTATATTGTGTAATTAGTCCTTAGAAGGAACATGCGAGTGATACGCAGTTGGAAATGAAAATTTCTTACATAATAAAATAAGCCAATTACTAAGCAAATAAGCCGAAAAATTAGTAATCTCAAACACCCCTTATCACTTTTACCAAGCTAATTTAGACATAAGCTTAAATGAAGAAAAAAGTAAGTAATCTAAAACACCCCCTTATTTCACTTTTAGCCAATTCAACTATAAATTAGTACAGATGCATAAAAATATATCCTATTGACCAACTAATAAAAAAGAGCATTTGCTTTCTGATGCTGCACCTCAAAGTATTAATCTAAGTGCTTGATTGATATTGTGCATCCAAAAGACTTGGATTTTAATTTTAGAATTTTTTAGCCTTCATGTGATCTTCTTTGTAAGTAAAAAATTAAAGAGACTGGTACATATAGAATAGGCAATGCAAGTGGTTAATGCCGCAAAGGATGCACCCATGATACATGATTCATGTGTTTCTAATTGCGAGCATTAATGATTTTATAAGAGTAATTCAAAAACCAAATCGGATGGAGCATCTAAGAGCATGCAAAC
This sequence comes from Tanacetum coccineum, assembly GCA_026074375.1. NCBI lineage: Eukaryota > Viridiplantae > Streptophyta > Magnoliopsida > Asterales > Asteraceae > Tanacetum > Tanacetum coccineum. Next base: position 16,986 of record BQNB010102436.1, on the reverse strand, counting down.
ATAACAATTCATGTAATGTTGAATGGAAGACCACATTATTGGGTCTCATATTAGAAATAGCAATACCTTTTTTTCAGACACTGATTGCGGTAGCATAAACCAAGAGAGCCACCGCCAAAGCACACGGAGATGCTGCAACCATGAGCCCAAAATGAGCCCCTGAAACCTACACAACCATACAACTTTAAAGGCGTTATAGTGTACATGAAACCCATTTCATTAAAAATATATTGTTGGTTTCTCCCGTAAGAATAAAAAAATTTAATAGAAGTTTTGTCACTTGTTTATATATTCACTGTTAATTAACTCTCATTGTTAACCTTTTAGACCCCATATCCCATAAGATTGTGCAAAGCATCAAAGGTGAGACGGTTGTAAATAAGAACCTCATAGATGTGTATGGAGGGTTTCACCAATATCACCAATATTGTTTCCATAAACATGCCATACATTGTGTCCAAAAAGATTGTGAATACTGAGTTCGGAACTATATGTCAGAAGAACCAGGTTTCGATTTACTACTTTCTTTTATTAGTTCTTTGTGTCACCTGAAATAGTCACCAAACAACATAATTATGAAAACAAATAAACTGCGTTATAATATAAGTAATTGGTTATGTTCATTGGCTTCCTACTTGTATAGTTTTGAGTTCTTGTATACTTCTACAAAACTAATGCGTAAAGTTGCTTCATGTGCCGCTGATGTCACATATAACATCCAAGTTTCTGGATTGTAACCGTCTTTCAATTTATTCACTCTTCCGATTTACTACATAAAAAATGTTTCAAGGATGTTCAAATTTTATATTTCAACTATATATGTGTGTTTTTATATTATATTATTATAGGTTGTTGATAATTGACCTCAAAGTACTTGATGACGTCCCACTCAAACCGCCACACCCATTTAAACATAATAGCTCTATTTAACGCGAATAAACTTGACACCCCGAGGCCACCTGAATCTTTTATGTTTCAGACTCACAACATAATATACGTATATGATACAACTTACCTCATCAAAAGCATCAAATATTTCGACACTTTACTGATGTATGGTGCAGACCACTGTTCATTATATGTCTATCGTGTTTCTCACCGTTCTCATGAGTCATGACTCTAGCGGTTGCTCTTTCATCATATCCAGATAGGGTTCATCCACGAAAATGATAAACGGGTTTGCAACTAACTTAACAACAATTGTTAGCCGCTTTCGTTGTTTAATTGTTAGCATGCTTTGTTGTAAGCTTTGCTGCAAGACAAACACAAAATTTGCTTAAAATTTACATATAAAACACGTACAAATCAGAGAAAAAACACAAATATTCTTGGCCATGTAAGTGCATTCTTAGAGCCAGACATATTAAGGTTATGGAATTCCCTCATTTTTTTCTTCTAAAGGCCTTATATTGGCTTTCCTGTTTCAAATATTAACTCTTTTAAATAAAGTGTATTATAGCAGATTATAGGACAAAAATAAAGAATCAAGAGCGATTTTTTAGTCAATAGCTAATTATCCGATAGCGTTTCTAAGCAAAATTACCATTTTTGACTCTATTTTGCAAGATTATGTCTCTTTGCATCTATTGGCTCGCGAAGTTGAGTAATGTATGAATTAAAAGGTACCTGTTTGCCGAAATCCATTTCTACCGCCACGCGCTTTTAACAAATCATGTTGCTCTTCAAGTGTTGCAACACCAATGACCTTGTAGTTAATTCTTCTGAACAATTTATCATTAGTACCAGATTACGCTAATTAGTAAAATTAATCTTGTTCATAATATGTGTGGAAACTAGAAGGGGGGGTTGAATAGTTTACAGGTTCGTTTTTGTTTTTAAAAGTTTGCTTTCAAAAATGTTTAGATCCGAGTTATATGTTTAACCAATTCACAATATGAACAAGCAATAACTATCTAAACAAATACTAGATAACAACAATAATAATATAAAGAGATAAGGAAAGAAACAACCAAACCAAGACACCAAGATTTTATAGTGGTTCGGTTACGAAACACCTCTTCGCCCTACTCCACTCCCCGAGTATCCGACTTGAGATTTCACTATGTCAACAAGCTCCCTTTAGGCGGAGAAAACCGTTTACACGTCGCTTACGTTATTTTTCGACACTAAGCTAAATGTCGAGTCCTAATCTTAGCTAGAACCAATCTACCACTTCACAAGATATACACACTCACAAGATCTACACAATCGGATCTACACAATATCCGAATCACACAAATACACAAGATAAATACAATGGAGGTTTGGAACTTAGAAGAAGAGAGGATAGATCACTAATCAACACTTTGTTTCTTGACGAATACAAGTGTTCTTCTCTTGCACTTGATAGAGAGGAGAGATGAGATGAAGAAGATAAGATTAGATCACTTGAAACAAGATCTAAATATGTTAGTGATCAAGAGTTTTAGTGAGAGAAATAAGTTTTAGAGAGAGAGAGAGAGAAGACTAAAAAATTTCATGCAAAGAGGAATGTTTTTCTGCTGGAAATGGAGCAATATTTATAGACAGGAAATCCAAACGGTCATCTGTGGGCGGTCCCGGCGGTCCCAGATATATATGGGGGCCGCCAGGCCTATAAGGGGGCCGCCCATAGACTCCGCTCCTGTTTTTGTCTTTTTGTGGTGAATGTTGTAACTGTTATAGAACCTTTCATTTTGGGAGAAAAATTTGAAATTGAAATTTTAAGTTTTTAATAAAACTTATCTTTTAATTAGAAAATATTTTGTAAATGTATTTTTAATAAAATACTTTTGTAGAGTTAAAAGTGAGGATTAACAAAAAAATATTTTCTTGATTACTAATCATGCTTAATGATTTTGTTTGTCCATACCTTAAGTGACCACTAATCTTAGAAATGGAATTGTACACTTAATAATTTGTGAACGTTTATTTTTATCGTAAACGTTTTTACATTTTGTTATTATCAAAACAATAAGAGATCGAAAAATATAAATAACGTTTTTAGACATTATTTGTATTAAAAATACGCACTTAAGTTTTAGGTTAATCAATATTCCAATATTAATTATAGTAGTTGCTTATAAAATATATTACCTCTTCGGTTCGAGATGAGCAATGTCTTATGGATGATACATTCCTTAACCGCATCATACAACTCCAACGAACTTGACAATTACAATTACAACTTTTTTTCCACTCGACGCATGCATTCCCTTTACAATACATTAGTGTGATGCGCATTAGCCATTGCAAGTTCCACACCTAATACTGCTACAATACAAAAAACCATCACAACAAATATTTAATCATCTACAAAAACGAATCATCACTTCTAACATATTCATATCTATACATTTTAATTGATAACAATTCAAAACAACTACAACTATACAACCTAAAAATCATATACCAATTAAAATTACTAAGACAAACTTAAACAAATCGTATAATTTAGCTTATTGGATTAATTGGTGCTTGAGAGAACCATCTTTCGAGATAAACCAAATGGATTTCTGATTATTGTGTTGGATTTCTTATCAATTAAAATGTTGTTACATTGATTTTGATTTTTATGGATGTTTGATTTGGCACAAAATTTTTTTAGGGTTGATTACCTGGAATAATCATTTCATTTTGGGTCGTTTTTTTTTGTTTGCACTGAATGCTGAAACACAGAAACTTGATATGAGCCATAATAACCGTTTTTGATCTGTGGGTTATGTTGTTCCTTTAATCGATTTGTGGTAGGAGTTATAACTTCAATCATTGTTTATGCTTCACAGATCTAGTTTTCAAAATTCTCGGGGGGTGTGGTTTTTTTAAGGGTTTTGTTGACAGATTCTTGTTTACATTAAATGCTGGAAGTAACGATGTATATGAGCCGTTGATTAAAAATTATTTTACACGTGACATTCTTTAGTTTTTTTAGGTGAAGATGAGTTTTTCAAAAGCATGTTTTATATATGTTATATTATATTATATATTATATCATATTATATTATATATTATATTATTATAGATAGATCGATACTTTGCTTCTCACTTTAAAATGAGCTTGTCAACTTTTAAGTCAAGTAAAAATTGACCAACACTTTATTAGACTAAGTTGGATTATATTTTTAGGCTTAACCTATATCATGAAGCTTTTTTTTGTTATGGACTAAGTTGAATCATATTTTTAGGCTTACCTTATATCATGGAGCTTTTTGTCATTATGCAACATGCTCCATAGTATATAGATTAAGGGGGCGTTTCTTGGACTTTTGTCGTTAGCAACATGCTCCAAAGTATATAGATGTAAATAATAACAAGCATGAGTAGCCATGCGTGTTGCCTGCGGGCTTATTTTTAGTCGTATCGATTATTGTAAGAAGTGAGGCATCATTAAAGGAACAAAAAGGTTATGTGTTATGCACGATGTTTGAGTGAATATCATGGTTATATACCCTTATATCAAAACTGATTGCGAATTGTAAAAGTTTGCTCGAACGTAACATCGATATAACGCTATTGTAATTGTACAAACCTTCGACACCCTTTGTCTTAAATATGATTTTCATGTGGTTGTAAGCCTTGAATTAATCTGTGCTACTGAACAGGTACCTGTACAAAGCTATTTGTGCAGAACTTTATAACTTTTCAGTAACATTTCATTTTAATGCTACTGAAAGTTAAGTACATGTAGCCTTCAATAGAATCACAGGTTCCTACTATAAAACTGCTTTAAACGTATATCAACAAGCATCATTTAAAAACGTGCAACTTTATGTCAAGAAACACCATGGTGAAGTGAATTTCATTAACATTGACTCCGTGTTCCTACAAAATGGAACCGAAAGTAAAGTACATGTTTATAACGATAATAATATAGCGAATAATGCGTTGGTTCACTTAAAAATGAAAATGAATGAAGAACATACCAATAGTGGGCATGATTGCAGCAAATATGATAATTTCAACAGGGACTTTCAATCTTCCCAATCGGGTGTGGGACACTACTATCGTGACAGCCGTCATTTTTATAGCAGGTGGAAGCATTAACAATAAGCTTTTACTTGTTGAATCTACATAAAGCGAGAAAAAAGTCAGCTTAACTTTTAGAGATCCTTTAAAGTAGGTGAAGAAGTTCTAGCAAACGCAAATGATGTGCCTTTTTAATTGGTGGAAATACCTGTTCGTCGTCTCTTTTCGTAAGTTTGTTAATCATTAGGAAAGAATGGAAGTGTTACTGTTAAACCGATATAAACAACGTTGTATCGACCTGTCAATGAGAATGTGTATAATAATAACAAATGAGGCTCAGATTTGTGAGTACAAAATCAGGACCAAACAACTAACATGGCTGTAATCACATGTTTGCTGTGACTACCCAGCCAAGATACAAGGCCCGGTAAACCATCCGTACTACGACAAATGTAATCATCATCGCCTGCAACATTATATTGTATAAATACTCATTCACTGGCGAAAACGATGTTGTTTCAATACGTTGGACACCGAACGTTTTCTTTGAGATCACCAGTTTGATCGTTTACCATATATAATATATTATATTGGGGGGGGGGGGGGGGGGGGGGGGGGGGGGGGGGGGCATTCATTCGACCGGACCAATTAGGTCTATCACTCTAGAGCTGCCATGAATTGATAGACAGCTACCACATGGCTAATAAGCGTATATCTGTCAATGAGGTATTTCCAGTCAGAAGAAATTGGACGAAAGGGGATCAAACACCGCCATGGCTGCAAACACTGGTTGCATTTGTTTAAATGCCATCCGAGTTGCCTAGCCAAGAGACGGGTCAAATACCACTCAATGCCCGATCATTATTAAGGTGGTCATGAACACCGGCACATACCAATCTGCAAAATGGTAAACAAAATGTTAACTCTTAATATGAATTAAGGGGGCGTTTCTTTTTTTTCCTGTCTGAAAATGAGTCCTGATTAGATTAATAATGTTGTTTGGAGTAAGAATTGTTTCAACATAAAGACGTTTCTTTTTCATCCTGAATAATCATCTTAAAATACCAAAATCTCCAATATACCCTTGTCTTCAAAATCAGTCTACGCTTTTCCAAACTTCTAAAGTCAAAGATTGATATTCAAAGTCAAAAAATCAAGAACATATTCAAACTCAAGAACATATTCAAAAACGTATTCAAACTCAAAAAACCAAAATATCTTCATTTAAATTATCAGACTTCCAAATATTCAAGATAAACACCAAATAAGATAAATGACACAACAAAATCAATATATCTTCTATTCTATACTTCTAAAGTCAAAGATCGATCAAAAAAGAAATATAATTTTAAAATTTCAATCATTACAAACTTCCAAATATACAAGATAAACAACGGCAGATCTATTCATATCAGTTGCGATGGAAAGGTCAGATGCGCAATAACGATGTCGCAGAGTGGCGCAGATCCATTCATGAAGTCGACGTGAAAGAAAACTTGCCGGAAAGATCAGATGCACAGTGATGATGTCATAGAGTGGCGGAGACGGGGGAGTAGCACGGTGGATCGGAGTGGACGTGCATCGTAGACAAGGGTTATGTGAGAGGTAGGTGTGGAGTGGAGGAGGAGAAAAGAAGTTTGACAAAATTGTAATGCTTCTTTATCTCACCTATGTTGTCATAGATGGTAGGTTTATGTTGGTTTTTATGGGAGGCAGGTATGGAGGAAGAGAAAAAGGAGCAGGTTATTCGGGGGAGAAGGAAGAAAATAGAAGAAAAAGATAGGGGTATATGTGAGATAAAGCATCCTAGATGGAAACAAGTTCATTTTTAGCCCTCTTCTATACTCAGGATTCTCTTTTGTATTAAGCAAAAAAGAAACACTATTTTTACTAGTTGGGTTGAGGAATCTTTCCATTAAGACTATTAAGCAAAAAAGAAACACCCCCTAAGACTAATAGAAGAGCAACTTGTTTGGGCTTATTGGTACCATATTTACATCAAAATATCAAATAGTATAATTACTTTAGATTTACGACACAAA
>BQNB010102436.1:0-5000 GCA_026074375.1 Tanacetum coccineum | reverse complement strand
AACTTTTAAAAATAAATGGGCTAAATGCTTTATAAAGTAGGAAAAAGATCATCTCATGTTCATTTGAACATGAGAGGTAATGTTCTGCTTTATCTGATTGTACATTTAATTATTTTAATCAAATGTACAATCAGATAAAGTAGAACATATCAAATGTACAATCAGATAAAGTAGAACATTACCTCTCATGTTCAAATGCACATGAGAGGATCTTTATCCTATAAAGTAATATAGATATTTTTTAATTGAATTTTAAAAGATATGAAACTAATTCTTTAAATAATCATCGATGTTGTTCAAGAAGGGGAATGCTAGAACCACAAATAAACTTTCACAAAAAGTTTTACAAAATGATTTGTCATGTAATTAGTGGCATTCTCAAAGTTACTTTTGAATTCTCTCTCTTACATGTATCCACAAGTTACATGACAAATCATTTTGTAAAACTTTTTGTGGAAGTTTGTTTGTGGCTCTAGCATTTCTCGTTCAAGAAAGTAACCAATCGGTTTTCAACTTTTCATGATTGTCTTCTTTTGAATCACAGGTTCGTAAATCATCAAGAATCGATGGTATTTAAGATTTTATGGTTTTTTGTTATATAATTTGATTCAAGCATCATAGGTTATGAGATTTTCAAAACAGACAATTCTTCCCCAACACATGATAATATTAATTTGAATCATCAATTCCTGTAGGTACGATACAATCATTCGAAAAAAGTCGATAGTTATACACGCTGCGTGTAACACGCACATAACATAAAAATGGCTAAATGAGTACTTCATTTGATTTCTTGGATTTTTAGTAACATAGTATATTATTAAACTTCATTTTCTAGGATCATTCATATTTACAAGAAATGTTGGTTATTTGAGACATATATTCTACATATGTATTTTGGTCGAGTCGAAAGGTTTTATGCATTAAAGATGTTTATCTTCTAAACTTTGGTCAGTTTTCTTTTAGATTTACATAACTATTTAAAGAGCGAATTTGAAGAAATTATGTAGATCGCTTAATTGACTTTGGTGTCTTTCAGCCACCATCTTCCATGACTATGTATAGTATGTCATCACGAAGACTACCACTCTTATTGGTACGTCTTATCAAGCTATATAATTTGGACTTCCTTTTATTGCTTCTCAAGGTTTGGATGATGTCTACCGTCATATGAACTCTTTTCTTGATACCATTCACTACTCCAAAAACTGCTTTTACCCACGGAGTTTTCTCACGAAAAAAATCTCATGTGAAATTTCACACGGAATACCCACAAATTACACACCGAATTGTTGACAAAATTTCAGTAGGAAATATGTCGCAAATTTCCCACAGATTTTTCACTATTTACACACTAAATTGTTTATACACTTTTCTTGTTGATTCGACATCCGTGGGAAAATTCTGGCAAATTTCACACATATTTGCCAAGGCTAAAGTTATGTGGCAAATTTTATCTACATTAATCACGGATTTCATACGGTATTATCTAATAAAGCAACTATTTAACTTATCTACGAGAAATTTGCGGGTTAGTATGGGAAATACGTGTGTAAATACCTACAGATTTCTCACAAATGTTGTTTTGGTGTTAACTATGATAAATACGTGTGTAAATACCCACAGATTTCCCCAAAAAAATATTTTCTTTATGTTTTTGCCTACTTACACATTCCCACGTTACTTAGTATGTCTTCATATATGTTTATAGTTTTATATTATATGTGTTTGTTTATTAACATAACTATTTATGTGAGTATCGCGTGTTAGTTTAGGTATAACTTTTTTGTGTAACAAATCATTACATATGTATGAATATCTACACGTGTTTGTTCCGCATATTCGTTTATGACATTCATTGTATGGATATATGTATTGTATGTAAGTATACGAAAATGTATATGCGTGAACGTGTAACCAATCATAAAAGTAAAAGAAAACGATTATGTCAATGGGAAAGTCGTGGGTAATTTACCATAAATTACCTACGAAGTTGATAAATCTGTAAGAAATACGTGTGTATAACAGATTTCCCACAAAAATATCGTCTTTATGTTTCTGCCTACTTACACATTCTCACATTATTTAGTATGTCTTCATCTGTGTTTGTTGTTTTATATTATATGTGTTTGTTTATTAACGCAACTATTTATGTGAGTATCGCAAGTGTACGTGTTGATTTAGGTATAACATTTTGTGTAACAAATCATTACATATGTATGAATATCTACACGTGTGTGTTTCGTATGTCCGTTTATGACAATCATTGTATGAATATATGTTTTGAATGTAAGTATACGGAAGTGTATATGCGTGAACGTGTAACCATATCATAAAAGTAAAAGAAAGCGATTATGTCCGTGGAAAAGTCGTGGATAATTTCCCACAAATTACCTACCAAGTTTATAAATTCGTAGGAAATACGTATGTAAATACCCACAGATTTCCCACAAAAATATCGTCTTTATGTTTCTGCCTACTTACACATTCTCACATTACTTAGTATGCCTTCATATGTGTTTGTAGGTTTATATTATATGTGTTTGTTTATTAACGTAACTATTTATGTGAGTATCGCAAGTGTACGTGTTGGTTTAGGTATACCATTTTATGTAACAAATCATTACATATGTATAAATATCTACATGTGTGTGTTTCGCATGCCCGTTTATGACAATCATTGTATGAATAGATGTTTTGTATGCAAGTATACGGAAGTGTATATGCGTGAACGTGTAACCATATCATAAAAGTAAAAGAAAACGATTATGTCCGTGGTAAAGTCGTGGGTAATATCCCACAGATTACCTACCAAGTTGATAAATCTGTGGGAATTACGTGTGTAAATACCCACTGATTTCCCATAAAAAATATCATCTTTATGTTTTTGTATACTTACGCTATCTCACATTACTTAGTATGTCTTTATATGTGTTTGTAGTTTCATATTATATGTGTTTGTTTATTAACATAACTATTTATGTGAGTATAACCAGTGTATGTGTAGGTTTATGTATAACCTTTTTATGGAACAAACCATTGTATGTGTGTGGATATCTATACTTTTATGTTCCGCATGTCCGTTTATGACATTCAATGTATCTATAGATGTTTTGTATGTAGGTATACGGACGTGTATATGCGTGAACGTGTAAGTATATCAAAAAAGTAAAAAAATGATGATGTCTATGGGAAAGTCGTAGGTAACTTGCCACATATTACCTACCAATATGATAACTCTGCGGGAAATATGTGTGTAGTTGTGAAAAGAGAGCTAAGTTGTGTCGGTTCCTTGTCTACTCCGCCTTTGTAGTTGTGTTGTTTCGAGAGTTCATGAAGCTCTTATGTTGGTATCGATCTTGTAGACGTTGTGTTGCGATAAGACATGATTAGTATGTTTATTGTTTTTCACCAAAAGGAGTGTGTTACCAGTGAATGGTAAACGGGTCTTGGATTAAAGAAGTGTGTGGTGCTTGAAGGAGGTTTTAGGTTACGAAGTATGTCTAGATAAAAAAATACCATATTTCTAGAGGTCTAAAAAATCCGAGTGCGTGTTTACGGTGCTTGACATCATATTTTATCCTTTTGTACGCTCTTAATGGATTTGTTTAACTTTTGTGATAAGTCTCCTATGTAATCATATTATGTTGCGTATTTTGCTCTTGACGAATTGATCAACGTGCAATGCTCATGACAAACACATGTATTTTAAAATGTCCACCGCAACACGCGGCCACATTATTACTAGAGTGCCTACAATTAGAGGTGTCAAAAAGGTTGCCCCGACCCGAACCCGAATAAGCATATTCAGGGTGGGTTAGTCGTGTCCAAACTTTTATCCGGGTTATTCCATCAACCCGAGTAACTCGAATACTAAATAAGGTCGGGTATCGGGTTGAAACGTTTTGGCTAACTCGGGTTCGGGTCGACCCGATTGACCCGAATACGAATTTTTTAATATAAATTTTATTTATTTTCTATTTAAAAGAGTAAAAAAGGGAATTTTTTACATTTCACCAATATTCGGGTTGACTCGAGCTGACCATACCCAAATTGACCCGACCAGACCCGAATTCAAATATGGTCGGGTTCGGGTATGGAATTTTTAGTCTTGACCCGAACACGACCAACCTGACCCGACTAACACTCGTTCCTACAATGATATTATTATATATAAATATTAGTATTTATATTTTTTTGATAATTTTTTTTCCTAAAAATGAAAATAAAAGACCCAATTTTCCTTTCCCGCTCTTATTTTCACCTAAAGTCAAAATCCCTAATTCACTCCCCCTCCCCTTTTCAACCGCTTCTTCACTTTTTATTCGAAAAACCCTAAACTCTAACTACTTCTTCTTCAGCACTCACATCTTAACCGCCCTTTTTACCACACCTATGTCAGCATAAGATAACTTCACCATCCTCGCTATCACCACCTAATGCTAGCCATCGTTCCCCACTAAACATAAACGGTAAATTCTTATTTGTTATTTTTTAATATGTATTCGTGTATTTTGTTTATTAAATCTATGTTATTTTTTGTGTTACATGTTGACCCAGAAAATAGAAGAATCATGAATCTATGTTATAACTTGTAGTTGGACTTGTTGGTTTTGTAAAGTGGGGATTTAAATGATATACATTTTTCAGTTTTTTTAATTCCTTCAAAACCGCTGCTTTGCGCGGGTCCATTCTAGTTATCTCTTATGTGTTTAACTTCTATTTGATGTTGTACATATATGATTCTGGTTCCTGATCACATTTGTGGGCCTAATATAGCATTCCTGGGCCGTGCTTTAGCACGACGAAAACTATACCTAGTTCTAATTACGAGCGATGCTTTATATGCAGACTATACATGATGATTCGACAAGGATGAAAGCTCAAGAAGTGGGTTACTTTTCTCCTCAAACCTGATAGAATGGCTGGAATTGGCAACTATAAAGTCCCAGGTAACAATTTAAAGAGTTTGTAAATCAGAAATACACTATAAAATTATG
>BQNB010102435.1:3461-16916 GCA_026074375.1 Tanacetum coccineum | reverse complement strand
TGTATGTTAAAAGTGATGATTGTTTGATGGATTAGGTGATATGTTGTTTGATTGTGATTTGGTTTGGTTGAGTTAATGTTGATTGAAGTTTTGTCAAAAGGCAGTGAAGTTTTGGTCAAAAGGCAATGAAGACTATTGAGATTTGATCAAAACGCAGTGAAGAATTATCAAAACGCAATGAAGAGTCTTGAGTCAAAACGCAATGAAGAGTCTTGAGGTTTTATCAAAACGCAACGTTGCGATTTGATCAAAACGCAACCAATTAAAAAATTGGGCAGAGTCTCCCCTAGTCAAAACGCAACGAAAGTCTTCAAAACGCAACCTGTAGTCAAAACGCAACGACCAAAACGCAACCTCTAGGTCAAAACGCAATGATCAAAACGCAACGATCAAAACGCAACCTCTAGGTCAAAACGCAATGATCAAAACGCAATATGCTTTCTTCACCCAAAAATACGAACTTTTTCACCTAAAAATCACCCTTTTGAACGTTTTCACTTGGTTTCTTTTGCAAAAACTTGGTCCTAGATTGTTATAACAACTTATTAAAAGACAATAATTTAAATTCACAAAATATGAGATTCAAAGGGTCAAGAAAAGACATAAACCTTCTAAAAACCTAACCTTTGATAAAACTAGCCAGGAAAAAGCACACACAATCTATCTAATCATCCAATGAGCTCTGATAATAATTGTAGGATACATGATATATAATCACAAGCATAAGAGATGATGGGTTGGCATACTTTATTTAGAGTCGAGAATGTGGTCTTTCCTAGAAGAGAGAAAGTGCAAGATAATGTATTAGCTTAAAATGAACAACCAACCCCTTCCAATGGCTGGAAGGGGGTTTATATACATGTGTATGTAAGCACTATGGGCTTGGGTATGGGCTTACAAGTGGGCTAAAGGCCCGGCCCAATACTACTAATCATACGCTTACTTTCTAGCTACGAGCTTTGCTATACTAAACGATACACGGGGATGATCGAGTCTTTTTCATAATCCTAACAGATAGTAAGTTTCTCTTCTATCTAGTATTTGCGGATACTTGGTATTATTATTATTATTATTGTGGTTACTCGTTGCTCGATTATTTGTTTGGATCTGCTCTTTCGGATATAGACGCATTTCGTTAGTTCTTTCGTTGCATTGATTACTCGTATGAGTATCAAAGGTTTCCTTTAAGCATTACTCCCTTCTTTGTATATCCCTTAGTTTTCGTAACCCGTTGGCGACGTGTTAGTATCGATGCTTTTAGGTTTGTTCTGTTGATCGTTATTTTGGATAAGACCTTACGTTTTCTTTTGGGTATGTAACGTCTTGCATGAGTTTTCTTGTACGAGTTTGTTTGATTTTATTTTGAGTATATGGTTCCTGGTATTTTATTTCGTTTTCAAACAATAGAATTGTGTTAGGGTCTGTACGGTGTTTTACGATCCCTTTTGGTATTATGGTATCCTTTATTTGAGTAACAAATTTTATAATTGATATGTAATTATAAAAACCCTTTGGAAGTACTGTGTTGGTGTTAGAGAAAACTGGGTATAAAATGATCTTTGTAAATAGATTTTATTTTATTATAAAAAGCAGGTTTAAAGTGATTCGTAGTGGTAAGGTATGATACACCATTAAATAATCATCTCTAGATTTTTATGACAACCAGAATGAATTTTTCAAAGACTACATTTAAGACAATTTTATTATTATTTAAAATGATTTTTATGCTTAAAGTGACTTTCTTAATTTAAATTGATTTTTATAAAAACATTAATTAATTTGGTCTTTCGAGTAAAGTCGATAATTGGTATAAGAAGTACTGTCTTTTGTATTGATATTTTTTTATGTGTTCATTTGTCGTGGTACGCCTGTTGATTTTCTTTCGTTTGCGCTTTCACTCGGTGCGTATACGTATCCTTTCTTTCAAAGGATTCTTATGTCATTTGATCCACGTCTATTTGCATATGTGAAATCTCCTATATGCATTCTAGCCTTTGACTCAATATTCGTTTGTTATCCTATTTGATGGTTCGTAACCCTTGGAGTTTGTTAATACTGTTGAGTCATGGAAGCTTTGATGTAATTGTGGAAATGGACTGGTTGTCCAAGAGGAAGTTTGTGATAGTATGTCATGAGAAGGTGGTTAGGATACCATTGGAAGGTGATAAGATACTTCAGGTTCATGGTGAACGTACACAAGGAGTCATGAAAACCTTAATGAACATGAAGGTAAATGAACCGAAATTGAGTGATATTTCGGTCGTACGAGATTTTATTGATGTGTTTCTGGAAGATTTGTCGATGACCACGACGACAACAAGTTAAGTTCCGCATAGATTTGGTTCATGGAGCGACCTCAGTCGCGAAGTCTCCATATCGTCTAGCACCCTCAGAAATGCAAGAATTGTCTGAATAACTTCGAGAGTTGCAAGACAAGGGTTTCATACGACCTAGTCATTTTTCGTGAGGAGCACATGTGTTATTCATGAAGAAGAAGGATGGTTCTTTTCGCATGTGTATTGATCACAGGGAGTTAAACAAATTAACTGTTAAAAATGTTATCCACTCCCTAGGATTGATGACTTGTTGATCATTTACGACGGAGCGTAGTCTTTTAAAGATAGATTTTCGGTGGTTCTAATCAGCTACGAGTGCATGAGGATGCCCTTACAAATACCACATTTCGAACGAGATACAGACATTTTGAGTCTACGGTTATGCCTTTTGGGTTAACCAATGCACCAGCGGTTTTCATGGACTTAATGAACAGGGTTTGCAAACCGTACTTAGGTAGGTTTGTCATCGTATTCATTGATGACATTATGGCCTACTCAAAGTTGAAGGAGGAACATGAAGTTTATTTTAAGTTAGTGTTGAAGTCACTGAGGAAGGAGAAGATGTATGCTAAGTTTTCTAAGTGTGAGTTTTGGTTGAAAGAAGTGCATTTTCTTGGTCACGTGGTCAACCATAACGTATTCACGTAGATCCGAGTAAGAGTAAGGCAGTGAGGAATTGAATAATTATTCTTAGGATTGACAGGTTATTACCGACGTTCATCGCGAAATTTTTTTAAGGTTGTTGAACCACCTTACTTCCTTAACTGAGAGAAATCAGAAGTATGAGTGGAGCGTAGAACAAGAAGAGGCTTTTCAGACTTTGAAGAATGATTGTGTGATACTCTGATAAAGCGAATGTAGTGAGTAATGCATTGAGTAGAAAGGATAGAGTGAAATCAAGACGAGTAAGAGGAATGATACTTGCAGCCCAAAGTGAGGCGTTCAAGTAAGAGAACGTACTCGCAAAAAGGCTACATGGTTTAGATCCGCAGATGGAAAAAAAGGAGATGAGAGTTTGTACTTTATGGATCGAATTTAGGTTCTATTGGTAGGAAGTGTAATGGATGGGGCCCATGCATCAAGATACTTGGTACATCCAGGAGCGGATAAGACGTACTATAACCTTGGAGACATGTATTGGTAGCCATGTGTAGAAAAGGATATAGCTACCTATGTTAGCAATTGTCGGATTTGTTTAAGAGGTGAAGGCTGCAATGTCAAAGACTTTTGGCTTGCTGCATCAGCCTGAGATACTTGAGTGAAAATGAGATAGAATCACCATGGATTTTATCACTAGATTTCTAAGGTCAAAGTAGTGAGTATGATGTGATTTGGGTGATGGTCGATAGACTGGCCAAGTTAGCTCATTTTCTAGCTATACAAGAAGATCTCAAGATGTGAAGTTGGCAAGGATTTATATTGATGAGATAATACCAAGGAATGGAATTCTGGTGATGATCAACTCAGATTGAGATGGATGATTTACCTCATGGTTTTGGCAGACGCTGCAGAAAGGGTTAGAGACACGATTGGATTTTAGTACTGCTTAACAACCTTAAGCGGATGGACAAAGTGAACGTATGATTCACACTTTGGAAGATATAATGAAGTCATGTGTTATCGATTTTGGTTGTAGTTATCATTTGAGAATTCGGTGTGCTCCGTTTGAAGCTTTGTATGGAAGGAAATGTAGGTTGCATGTTCTATGGGCAGAGATTGGAGAGAGTAGTTTGACTGGACTTGAGTTAGTACAAGAAATGACTGATAAGGTAGTGTTGATTCTACTGATAATAAGTATAAGAAGAGTAAGAAACTAAAGCGAAGAAACGAAAGCAAATAAAGCTTAAAACCTAAAAACGATAACGGGATCAAATCCCGTTCTTTAAAAAACTAAATTTTACAAATTTAACCCTACAACGCAAATTTAATTTTTCTAAGTCCTAAATGATAAAAGAAAATTTAAAAAAAAAAGAATTATATTTTTTTGACTTTTATTTAATTTTTTATGAATTAAAAATGGTTTAATCTAAAAAATTAATTAAAAATACTAAACTAAATGGGAAAAAATCGAATAAATATTCTAAAATCCTTTAACAGTGCTTGATCTAGGAAAATAAAATGGGTGGAACACTTTTTAAATAAGCCGAAATAAGCTAAAATGGGCTGTAGGCTTAATGGTTAAAGGGCTTAAATAAGAAATGGTGCAACATTGGTCAGATGGCCTACTGGTGCTAATGGTTAGAGTGGTGTGTTTGATTGGGAGTGTGTGTGCATAAGGGAGGAGGTCAGGTTCGTCCCATGTGGCCTTCCTTTTTAAAACAAACTATTTTTTTATTTTTTTTAACATGTAAAATAAGCAAAAACAACAAACTTTAAAAAAACAACTTTTTATAAAACTTAAAAATAAGCAAAATATAAGCAAAGAAAAAGTGACAGTTTTTACTCTTTTTTTTACACTAAGACTTAAAGTTGAACTGGTTAGCTTTTTAAAACACAATAAGCAAATGTAACTACAAAATAAGCAAACACGATATACCAATATTCTAATAAGCACTTGAGAACTAAATAAGCAAAAACAAAAAGCAACAGATTCTGAAAAAGTCAATAGCTAATTAACCAAATCGTTGACAATACAGCATAGGGGGCACTTTTAAGCTTAATTTTAAGCCACAAAATGGATCCTTATGGCTATGAGATTTGTATGATCTTAAAGCTTATCCTAAGGGCTACAATAATCAGCAAACAAAAAGTGGTTTGAAATTCAAATAGGCCATGAAAATTCTTATGGAAAATGGCTGATCACACTAATGTGCTGAGTTTTGGTTTTCTTTTAAAAGATAACTAAGGCTTAGTGCATTGGCTTAATGTAAGCTAGCAAAACTAAGTTAAAATACAAAATTAGTGAAAATAGATCAATTCTAAGCTACAATACAATTGTTTTCCAATTTACAGACCCTAATACAGCTTTATTAACAAAAAAATAGAATTGAAAAAAAAGCTTTTTAAAAACTGAAAGGTTATTAGAACATTTGAGCATAACTTTTAACGAAGACTAAAACAATCTACTACTCTTAGTCTAGAGCTTTTGGACTCTTAAGAAAACTATAAAAACAACACTCAAAAGCAGTTTTCAAGGTCCTTTATCAAATAAGCTTATTCAAAACAGATTCAACACACAGATTTGGAAAACTTATAGACACAACCATAAAACTTACTTTTAAACTTTAAGGCTTTTTAAAAACAGATGAACACAACTCAAAAGGGCTTGTTTAAGTTAAATGAATGACCCAAAAAGTTTTCTAAACCATTTTGACCCGTTTTACCCCTTAACCCAAACACCCCTTAAAGTTTCCAAAATCTATTTTAAAAAACTTGTTTAGACTGATTTAAGCCAAGTATTTTAATAGACAGATGACAAGCAATCTATATTAAACGTTAATATAAGGCATATAGAACTCAGAATAAGCACTTAAGATGAGCAAACAAGTTATGAGATTATTAGCTATAAAGGAGAGAGTTTTAAAGGCAAAACATCACAAAGAAATATAAACTATAAGAAGGCATAAACAAGCATCAAACATTAATAAAAAGCACAAATAAGTAGATACAAACAATGAATAAGCAGGAATAAGCAAATGAACAGTAAATGAGAAAAAAATGGAAAAATGGAACTTACAAAAGTCCTTAGCTTTTGTGAATGATTTAAGCACTCAAATCAGTTCTAAACCAACCTATCTGGTTCCCAAGACGCTCTAACCATGGCATCCATTATACGCCATGCTCCATGAATTTCTTGACAGATTTCTGAGTGATTTTTATAACAAGGTTTTTAGCCTGCGCTTCGCTGCGAAGCGCGGGGCTAAACTGTGTTGAGTCAAGAGGAATGTCGCTTGTGTTTCGCTTGACAAAAGTAAAATGAATTTTAAACAACCATTCGCCGATTGCGTACTTGAATTGAAACAACATTCCTCAATGTATTCAAATGACATTGTTAGCATGGTCAGATTTGTTACACCTGGAATGTTTGGTTAAATTTTAAGCGCCTTAATTGCTAACAAAAGTTGGCGCGGTGCCGTGTTGAAGTCGTAGATATTGAATTTGCTTTTTTCTCCTTTGCTTATGATAAAAGTTGGGTTAGAAGATATATTTTTGCTGAGTCTGACTTAAACCTTGTCTATCACGTCTTGCGATGGGGTTCCTGCATAGAAAAGAGTGTCATTTTAGGGGGGGGGGTAGGGGGGTTTTAGTTTTTTTAGACTTTCATTTTTAACAAAGATGATTTGCAGATTGATTTGTGATAAGTATCTGTAGGTATTTCCCACTGAAGTTTCAGCTCTTTTTTAGTTATCGTAGAGCAAAGCATAAAGCAGAACAATTTCTGGTGAAAGCAAAGCCTTCTATCAGACTGAATCATTAAAAAAGAGTCGAGTAATTAATTATAAGTTATGTATGTAATATTGTCGGGGCGTACTATTCTGCATAAAGCAGAAACAATTGCAGATGAAAGCAAAGATTTTGGTTAAGCTAAAGTAGTTGTCTAATTTAAGCTGCTTGCATAACAGAAGGACATAAGTAGTTTATGTTTTTGTTTTAAGTAAAGGAGTGATATCTGGAGTGTTGGTGAGGTGGGAAGGTAGGGGCATGAATCAGGGTGGTTGAAAATGGGTTATTTCGGTTTCAATCTTTTTTTACCTTGTATGGGTCGGACCTAGTTGACCCACTGACTTTTGAGCTCTTTTTTAGTTGGCATAGTGCAAGCATAAGGCAGAAACAATTTCAGGTTAAAGCAAAGCCATCAAAAGTAAGATTTATTACTACACATTATAATAATATATGTGGTGTTTTCACTGATGATTTTCTGAAAACTAGTAACATCTTAAAACTTACTGAGGTAGTACTCGGGAACATACATGCAAATACATAATTCTACTATTCAAGTTGTTTTTTTTGATTCAAGGTAACAATATGATTGTCCCTAGACTGGATGGGATGCTATTTCCAGTATATCCATCGTCTTGAAATTGGCCAAACGCCCTTTGGTATGCAAACCATACTTTGCATCTATCATTTTCTTTTTGTGAATTGCAAACTAACGCACCAATGTACTTCCTATTTAAAATTGTCAGGCTTATACAATTCTGCTGAAAGCAAAAACAATTTCAGATGGAAGCAAAGCTTTCAGTTAAGCTGAAGCAGTTGTCTAATTTAAGCGGCTTGCGTAATAGAAGGATATATGACAGCCACTGTCGTTTTTGTTTTAAGGAAAGAAGTGAACGTAAATAAAGGAGGATGTTGTAGTAAAATTAGTACCTGAATGGTTTTTTAACTGTTGCTTGGTCCTTCAATGGTTGTGGGTTTGTCCAACATGGCATCAACACAGTCCAAGTGACAATATTGTTGCTTGGTCCTTCAATGGTTGTGGATTTTAATAGTATTGGTGTGAGCATTCTCGAACTTTAATCTGTGTCAATATGAATCATAATGTAACAGTAACATGGATAAGTTAATACTACTTAGGGGGTGTTTGGATAAGCATAAAATCTGGGCTAATGAGCTTGTTCGAATTTAACACTTATCGATAAGCTCTAAGTAAACACCATGCGCCTTTAACTTGTGCAAGAAGTCGAAGTCTAAATTAGAAACAGACTCTTTATCAGTTTGGTTCTTAGAGGCTACATTGATGCAAGATAGAAACAGACGCATATTGTATAAGAAGACATTTTGACAGTAACTTACGTACAAATACAGAAAAAATCGTAAATTTACAAAGGAAGGCCCTTACTGGTTCGGTCTTATTTTTGACAGGTTTGGTCAAGTAAGTCCGTTACCTTTCAATGGGTAACCAACTGGTATCACAATAGACAACTTCTTTTTAGATTTGGAGCCATAATTAATAAGATTGACTGGCGGCTATAATCTAGAATTTATATATTTTATCTCAGCTTTAAGTTATTGTATGTAGCTATTTTTCAAGCTTTCAAATTACAAAACAATACTCAGATTTACAATAACCTAGGCAAATAACATTCAAAACTTATTATGAAGTGTTCGTTTAAAATTATATATAACTATCTAGAAAACTAAAATCAAATATAACTATTGGTAGTATCAATCGCTCAAGTCAAATTCCAAAATACATTCCAGGAATATTAAAACTAAAGAATCGCGAATGACAACACATAGACTTCTATCGTATGCACTTAGATTAGGTTTAGTTTCTTACTGCGGAGAAGAATGAGTCAGTAAAGGAGCCCCGCAATGCGTCCTGGCTTGTAAATGTATCCATGTATGATTCTGATATCATACGCTCTATACTTGATGGTACCAAGACAGTTGGGAGCGATTAACAGATTTACCAATAAAGCAGTAGCTACCTCAATTATCTTAATTTTGATTTAAGCACCATAACTGTGAAAAGTTATGATATCGATTACCCGCATCAACAATCTGATTCCTAATCGATACTAATAACCAATCCTGACCAAACAAAAGAAAAAATGTCAAGGTTACTGAAACCTAAAAAAATTACGGAACTGAAGCTTTTCAAAGATAGACAGACTAAAAATGGAACAATCTGTAGAAAAAATTACTTTAAACCGGAAGCGCGTTAGTAAAAGATGGAATAATCGTTGAAAAACAGTACTAATGTTTTTGGAATCCAATTGGGAGTAAAGCAGCAGAGCTTGTAGAACCTGTGGACAAAGAAAACAGCCCAAAGTAGTTATCACGAAGAGCAAACAATAAGCATGCTATAAGGAGATTTAAAAATAAGTAATTACCTTAACCTCACGTGTAAACCAATCTTCAAGTACAGCTTGTTCTTCCGTGTACTCTCACGTTGGAGAACCTTTATGGCAACAATTGGATCTCCATACGTATAAAAATTAGCGCATTTTATGCCCACCCATAGGAAGTGCTCCTTAGTTTTACTCGTTAAAAGCCAATGGAATAGATTCATCCTGCAATCGATAACACCAAACTCATATCAGCTTAAGTAGTCGATTAAGTAGTTAATTCACTCACTTAAAATTAGATATAAGTTGACAAATTGACTCACCGATTCTGGTAGTTGAGAGAATAAAACATTGGAAGAAGATGAGGAATAGTTTTTCAGTGCAAGAAAAACAAAGACATATAAAGGATGTACCGTGCCAAAATTCGTAGAATAACGTCTCTTGTGTAGCATTTGAACTAATCGTATGCCAGAAACTGGATAACCACATGACTAAAAAATGATACTTCTTTTTTGAAAATCGGCTCAGATATGTGGCAATAGAGCTTATTTTGGGCTAATAAGCCATGGCTGCAATCACGGTTGCACATGCTACCTTTTTAAGTAGCAATTACCATCCAGATTGCCAAGCCAAAATGCATATTAACTTTCCAAACAACAATTTTGCCCACATTTACATGTCATCATCACGGCCTCTTTCATTCTTACCATTAAATTAAAGATGCGTGTATGAAAGTCTCCCGTAAACAAAGAAGGAATCCAAAATTGGCTAGTTAAGATACATATCAGCTTTCGGCTACCAGCCAATGGCCGATCATTACTAAGATGCTCAGAAACACACACGACATTAACGACAATATTGCAAACATAAATGCAATACATTGTTTCTTTCTAAATATGTATGTGGGCATCAGCATAAAAGAGGCTCAGGCCTGCGAGTGTGAAGGCGACATCAAAAACCCTTAACGGCTGCAACCATGTGACCGCCCCGCCAAGATACGGGTTTCAGTAAATAACGCCTCGAAAACAGTCAAACGCCAAAAAATGATCATCATCGCCTCGGTTACCATATTACATAACTCAGTATCGAAGGCATTTGTACTTATCACAACCCCTTGCAAACGATATCACCATCATTGTAATCGCATAAAAACTAATAGAAAGCGCACTAAGCAACACATATTTGCGGAACATAAGCCAAATGTGGGTTGGCATCCTACTTTTCCCATCTATCTATTTGCCCGAACACGTGCCACTAAAAACACGCAAATCATAGCAAGCGTAAGAAATGAAGGCATCTTCAAGTAAAGTGTAAGGAAAGGGGCAAGTAAAACATACGTGTGACTGGCTTTGCCAAAATATGGGGCCTCAGTAAACTATGGTCTGATATACAACATATATGCAGATAAATTATTTTTTGGCTAATTTTGCAGCTTATAAGCCTATCGCCATCGTCACACACTCATCACTATCGTCACACGCAATGGGATAAACGCCAACCAATGATCGGGGCATCGGAAGAAGCATAAGACCAAAGTATAAGCAAGCCTGAATCGTATATCTAAATTTTAAGCATGAACAACAACAATGTCAACAACAATGTGGAAGGCTCAGATTATACATGCTAACAAAGCAAACACACTTTGTCTTTCATATTCTTATGAGCCTATTTGAGCCGGCTTACATATCAACAGCCTACCAATCATCAATCAAAAGGACATATAAGTTCGCATCACCATATGCATATAACATTAGCTCAGATTATACATGCTAACAAAGCAAACACACTTTATCTTCCATATTCTTATGAGCCTTTTTGAGCCGGCTTACATATCAACAGTCCTCCAGTCAGCAATCCAAAAATGAATATAAGTTTGCATCCACCATATCCATATAACATTAAATTCAATCATGCAAATTATGCATAAAAACTCCGGCTACAATTTAACACAAAACGCATACAAAAGTTTCAATATTAACAAATCAACCAAACCCCTAATTAATAACAAAAACCCTAATTACCTCAGATTTAAACACCTTATAGATAAAACCTTAAAAACTCTCTTTAAGACTTTAAAAACTTTTAAGAACAGCTTGAAACAACTTAAAAGGGTTTATTAAAGTTGGCAAAATAACCCAAACAGTTTTAAGACTTCTTTTGACCCACTTTACCTCTTAACCCAAACACCCCTTTAAGTTATAAAAATCCATTTTAAAGCTAATTTTTAAAGATTTAAGCAAGGTTCTTTGAAAACAGATGGTGAACAATGAATAATAAGCAATATTAAACAAATTCCAACCACAGATAAGCACTTTAAAATAAGCAAAATAGATAAGTAGTATTAAGCTATAAAAACCAAGATTTCATGAAAACTTTAACTAAATGAGCTATAAACTTCAAGACAAGCATAATAAGCAATAAACATGATGAATAAGCATAAATAAGCAATAATAAGCCAGAAATAAGAATACAATAAGCTATGACAGTTTATGAGATAAAACTTGAAAATGAAAAACTTACAAAGCCCTTGCTCAAAACAGGGCAAATAAGCTTTCAATAAGCTGATCTACAAGCTCTAGCCTGTCAAAGACAAGCTAGTGAAACCCATAAGCCCATCTAGGTTTGGCTTATCATCTATTTTTAGCTTTTTGGTGATTTTTGGTAAAAGACTTAAAACTGTAAGTTATGGAAAAACTTATCGTGCTTACGTTAACAGCTTAAGTATGAGTTAAAAAGAACTTTTGTGAGCTTATAAAATGTTTTTTTTAAACACAAAGTACATTAACTTAAAACAGATTTAACATAAAAACTTAATTTTCATTAAACTTGAATAAAACAGTACAAAGCTTTTAAATAAAAGTACAATAAGCTAAAAACATTAAATATAAGCTGCTAAACTAGATATCCCCTCAAAGGCTTACAAGAAGGCCCTATTTATACTAAAATTCTTGAAGTCTTGGGTCTTGGACTTGTGTTTCTTCTCTAAGACAAATGGAGAGGTGTGTTAGTTGTGTGAGTGAGTCAAGAATCAATCTCAGCCTTCAATCTTGAGTGTTCTTTCTTTGATCTCAACCTTTGATTTCTTGTCTTCTATCATAGACGAATGAGGTTGTTTAGGATTGCCAACATGGATTTGTTGTTCTATGAAGTGGGGTTAAGGTGGGAGAGGGATGTTTTTGTCTGGGGTTGCAGGGTAGCACGTTCTGGGGAAGATAAACAGTATCTTGGCGAGAAATTTTGATTTGGGTGAACAGGGTAACGGTGTTAGACTCTGTGTTTGTTAAGGACTAACATGGTTAGTCCTTTTGGACTAATGATGCAAATGGTAAAGGACCAGCAGTGTAAACAACTTAACAAGATTATAAAAGGCTCGTTAAGGGGCTGTTTGTTTTGGCAGTTAAAGGAAATTGGGCCATTTTTTTGGTGTTGGGCCCTTTTAAAGGATTTGGGCCTTTTGCTTCCAATTTTAGTCTAAGTCTTGATAGTAATAGCTTAATGGGCTGCCCCGGCCTATTAGATGGGTGTGGGTTGGCCCATTGTGTATTTTTTTTGGTTTTGACTTTGACTTTAACGTTTGACTTGTTGACTTTGACTTTTGCACGCTTATTCCAATCCCGTGCTCGGTTTTGTTCGTTTTGGCTTCGTTTTTTGTTCTTTAGTGAATATCCGTTACCTGCACAGCATAAATCACAAAACAAGCATATATTTGGCATTTTATGTCCGTTTTTGGTTATTTAAGCTTGTTTTTATAGGTAAAAGGTATGTGTAATTAAGCACATACCAAAATCCCCACTAAGATATTGCCATATCCTCACGCAATGCCATAAGTAAACACTTTAGAAAACCAAAAACCTCAATCCCCCTCGACTAATTACCTCGAAAAGTAGCTAAGTGTTCATCAAGGGGAATTAAAGAATCAATAGCTATGAAAAGCCCCGTTTTGACCATTTTTAAATATTTACACTTATTACCACACATATTTTTGTAGTTTTCCTTTATTTTTTTATACTTTTCTTTTCGAGCAAGTACTAGAATGTTTGGACTTTCATTATTTTCATAACTCTAGGGTCACGGAATAAGATGCATTTCAATCTTAAAATGCCCAAAAACGATAAATTCATCGTCCCCGACTTTTCACTCGTCCCAAACCAAGCTCAAAAACGAAATCACCGTTAAATATAAGTTAAGATGCTAACACTACTCATATTTGCAACTTGTAAACTTTTCACTCCCGACAATTATTATATATTATATTAGTGTGCTTATTTCGAATTTCAACCATGGATCAACCTTTTTAAGAAAATTGCAATATTTCTATTGCTTTACGTTCCACCCAAGAATTATGATTTTGAAGGCGAGATCATTCCATGTAGCGACTTTCTTCT
>BQNB010102434.1:0-24246 GCA_026074375.1 Tanacetum coccineum | reverse complement strand
ACACTTAAGCTCATAGTTTTGAAACTTATATTTTTCTCCCCAAGCCAGTTTATTCTTTTCATGTCCAAGAATTCTAGTTGAAGAAGAGATTGCCATTAAAGCATAGTTGACTGGTTCTATTTCAAAATCATTACTCTAGTTATATCCTCCTAGACCATCTTGAGCCACCAGTTCCTGTGATGAAGATTCATTTGTTGGTGCATTGCTCCTGCCATTGTCATCATAAGATCTTTTCCCTTGATTTTACTTCCAGATCTGCATTCCCTAGCAAAATGCCCTTTTCTATGACAGTTGTAGCACTCAATTTTTGATTTATCAAGTAAAACATGTCATTTTTCTTTGAAATCCATGTTCCTTCCTATCTTCTGAATGAATTTCCTCACTCTAACAATCAACATAGCCACCTGCCATCTAAGATCTAATTCTTCTAAGTCATCTTCATCAATCTGCTGAAAATCCTCATTTTCAAGTTGAGGACTGGTTGTTGGTTGTGCAAAGAAAGAGCATGCTGCATCATGAGCACATGGGGTAGATGGAACTTGACTAATTCCACCAGCAGTACTAACCCCAAAATCTCCACTGGTAGTACTAACTTCATTAGTACTGCTAGTGTTCTCAGAGGAAAGAAATGCCAAGTTTTGAGAAGTAGAAGTAGAACTTGAAGACATTTTTATCTCATCTTCGTAGACCCTAAGGTTATTGTAGAGGTCATCAATATCAATCTCATCAATGTCTGGCTTATTTCTCATGATTAGAGCAATTTGATTCCATGAAGGAGGAAGACTTCTTAGGAACTTCTGGTTGATATCTTCCTTTGATATTGGAGCACCATGAACCTCTAATTGACTTATGAGTTTTTGGAACCTATCATAAGCCTTGTCTAGACTTTCATTTGATGCAGTAGAAAAATTTTCAAACTGATGTTTTAGAACATTTTTCTGCATCTTCTTGGATTCTTCATTACCTCCAAACCTTGATTTGATTGCTTCCCATAGTGATTTAGCATCTGCAACATTGTGAAACTTGAGGTGGTATTCATCAGGTATTGCTAAAACCAAGATGCTCTTAACTCTTTCCTGATTCCTTTTAGCAGCCAGTTGTTTGGCAGTCTTAGGAGCAGGAGGAGCAGATGTTTCTCCAGTTGGTGCAGGCTCTTCTTCTAGATCTCCATTGACAATAACATCCCATAGGTTATGGTCTGTGTGACAGATATATTGTCGCATTCTCATGCTCCAAATATCATATTCTCCCTTCCTGATGATAGGGATTTTCATTGCTGTGATAGTGGGTGGAGGAATGTCTTGTTCTGCCATCTTACAATTGAGTTCTTCTTATTCAGAGTTTCCACACAAGCTCTGATACCACTTGTTGGATCGTTTACTGAATAGATCTTAACCTTTAGCTTGTAAAGGGTTTGTTCCTTTAGATAATTCTAAAGCAACAATAATGAAACACTGATTTGAACACTATTGATTATGCGGAAACTAATCAATAATGCTAAGAAGAACAATATTAAGAATCACAAAAGAACTTTATATTATCACTTGAATCTGCCTAGGTTACAGATTACAAAGACTATGATTGCTAATCGATCTCTATTGATCTGTGTAGAACTATATCTACTAACTATGCCTAGGGTTCCTTTTATAGACTAAGGAAACCCTAATGGGCTTTACAAAACGCGTATAAAGATCATGCATATCCTTTCCTAAGATATCTCATGCATATCTCATAAACGGTACTAACTATTTTATACTAACGGTACTAACTATCTGATCAGTACTAACATTTTGTACTGTCAGTACAAATTAAAACTAGCGGTACTAACTAATATAACTAACGGTATTAAGTCAGAAATGCATAATTCCCAACAATACACTACATCGATCATGAAGACCAAAGCAGCTCGGTATGATATTTGGGTATTGAAGACATGGTCCCTACGCTTTGGAGTACTATCAAACATGCATATGACAAAGACGCAGTAAAGGGGATCAAACACTGGGGTGAAAGGCGTAAGCTTTGGTACAAATTTCAGCTGAATAAATTTTCTAAGAACATCCAACTAAGTTGGCTTTGTAGTTTTTGGCAAACTACCAGCCATTAACGGATTTGATATTCCTTTACCAGTAGCCGTTTGCTCTGGATAGCCAATTCTTCATTGTAAACAACAAGGTGAATTGATAACCTTATAGTTTTGAGTCATGTATCTACTATAAATTGGATCTGATTTGTCTTTTCCAAATGCCGTTTGCTTTTAGATCTTGTCAATGCTTCATTGTCATAACATGGTACATTGATAACCATATAGTTTTTAGCAAACTATCACCTATCAACAGATTTGATTAGTCTTTACCAGGAACTGTTTAATCCTGGACTAGCTAACTCTTAACTGTGAAGCAAGGTGAGTTGAGAACCATATAATTTTTGGTAAATTGTCAACCATAAACGGATTTGAGAAGTATTTACCAGAAGCCGTTTGCTTCTGGACTAGTCAATTTCCCGATGTATGTTAGACATGGTTAATTGAAAACCATTTGTTGTGTGGTGGTTAGCCAACACCCAAACCCTTCTCACTTCCATTTACAGCATTACTCTTCATTAAGTTGTTGCTTAATGAATCTTACCAAATGTAGTGCAGCGGTACTTTCCTCTTCAACCTCCAATCCCAAATCAAGCATTCTTTGTAACAATTCCTTGGAGAGAGGGTACCTTCTTTCAACTAGCATGTAGATGACTATCCCATCCTCAAGCTCTAGTATGCAAACTCCACAAGCTTCATACAGTCTCCATCTAACAATCTCCCATTCTTATTGATTATTCCAGAAATCACCTTGATCATTTTCTTCTGTTGAGGATTCCATCATAATCTTTAAGTCTCCCCAAATAATTAACTCAATACCTTCTGGTGTGATTTCTGAGTACCAATCATATAAATGAAAAAAATCATGCCTATCAAAAATATGTAGTACCTCCATTAGATAGTTGAATGCCCTGAAGTGCCCATTAACTCTGTAGACAACAAAGGTAATCCCCCATTGGTGATGAAAACTTGTGCAAACTTAGAAACCAAAGATTTTGTCTCCATAAAATCTCACTAATCTATGTTATTTCCAATGTAAACATTCCTTAGACTTTTTCTGTCGTTATCATCACTATCATCATCTGGCTGTGGTCTTGGCCTTTTCTTAGTAATCATCTTCACATGACCACTCTTTCTTTTCTTTTTACCCTGCTCTCTCACTTCTTGTTTAGCAGGTACCTTTGCTGTATCTTCTTCCCTTGGAGTTTCATTGACAACCCTCTTCTTTAATCTCTTCTCTTTAGGGTCTTTAGATTCTTCATTCATCTCCTTAATCTGTCTATTAATCCTCCAGATTGAACCAATAGCATTAAAGTTTTTTTATCAGACCTTTAACCTTTTTATTCAGAAATTGTATTTCTTCAAAGTTCTTGTTCTCAAACGCATGCTTATTTCCTCTACATGCTTTAGATAGGTCATATTTGTTCTTAGACTGAGTTCTTCTTGGTGGTTGCTTATGTTTGCAGCTGCTACTTTGTTGAGCAAGGAACCTCCTTTGAGCAGCAATAGTATCATAAAGAAATTTGGCTCTCTATTCAACTGTAAACGTTTCTCTTTCTTCCTTTTAAAGCCTTGCAGTTAGAAGTCTATCAGCTTCAATTCTAGCCTGGATATCATCAAAATCTTGTATAAGAGCAGCCTTTGTAGCTTCTTCCTCAGCTAACTATTTCATCTCCTCTTTTGCTTCCCAATCCTCTTGCACCTTTCTGGCTATTTCTTCATCCTTAGCAAGCTGATCAAACTTTCTTTCAGCTTCATCAACTCCTTCTGACTCAGCATCTGACTCAGCTTCTTCCTTAAGTACTTTCTTGCCTTTGTCTTTAGGATCAATTTTAGGAAGAGGCTTTAATGTAAGTACTGATCTTGTTGATGTAGCCCTTGGTCTATCTGAATCTTCAGCATCTTTGTTCTCAACACCTTTTTGTTTAGCCTTAGTTTGGCTCATAGATACCAAAAACTCAGCAATGGTCTCATCATCTCTAAAAATAGTTGTAGGAGCAGTACTTTCATCTGAAGTTCCATCTTTTGGCTTAGCAGTACCTTCATCAAGCTTGTCGGTACTAACTTCTACTTCTTTTAGCTTATCGGTACTAACTTCAGGCTTGTCAGTAGTAACTTTTGGCTTGTCAGTACCTTCATCTGGCTTGACGGTACTAACTTGATCTTCAGTACTAACTCCCTTTTGCATGTAAGCATCTGTCTCCATATAATCCATTGCATCATGAACATCCACATCATCAAGATCATCAAAAGCTGGATCTTTATGCACTATAGGTTCAGATTTGGCAGGTTTCCTCCCTTGTTTAGATACAGACTCCTTTTGCATCTACTTTTTCTTCAATGATTTCTTTCCTGCAATCTTTCTTCATGCGTTACAACTCTTCATTCCAAGATTTGGTGTGTGTGATAACAGGTTTGGCTTTCTTCGTAAGCTTCTTGATCTGTGCCTTCAAGTGTTTAATTTTTTTGGCTTGATCTGTGACCTGTTTACATAAAGACACACAAAGATCATATACACTTTAGAGTGTCAGGCCATCCTCATTTCCTGATAGGGATCTATCACTGGTAGGACTAACCTCCATGATTCCCAACCAGAAACCTCTGGAATGGAATTCAGGAAATAGGAATAGTAGTGTGAAGGTTCTGGAGATTGGTCAGGCTGTGTCTCATGTTGGTCTGTACTTGGGTGAGGAGGAGAGGGTGTTGGTTGGGTTCCAGATGGTCTTTCTGAAACTACACCTTCATCCTCTATTGGGTGAGCCAACATAGAAGGAAATAAAGGGGTCACATTCCCACGAAAAAACTTTTACCCCTTTTATAACAATAAAAGAAGAAACCATTAGGAGTCAAGCATTAATAGGAAAAGTGGTTTAAGGGGACAGCACATTCTTAAGTTTGGTTTTTTTTTTTTTTTTTTTTTTTTTCCTTTTAGTTATTCAAATATACTGAAAATAAACAATTGGGTTACATGACAAACACTCTTCTATACCATCAATTAATAGTTTAGAAAAATTATAGTTCTGATTAGTGGCTAAAGCATAATCACTGTTGTGGCAATTTTAGTGGGAATTTGATCCCAAAAGAAGTATTTTAGATCTTATTGAAGATTATTAGTATGAAAAAAGAAATATTCTATTGGGGTGAAAACCGGCTTTGTTAAAAGTTAAACAGTTAGGTCTCCCTCATAACCAATTAGCTGAATAGCATCAAATATAGTGGTTATGCAAGAATCTATCCCATCAAGCATCATTCAAAAAAGAAGATCACGTCTTTTGATGCCTCTGAGTTATTACAGGCTTGCCAGGCTACTTTGGCCCATAATTATACCTAACATTGTTGTTATTGTGGATTTAGCAGGCCATCAAAAACCAGTTCAACTAAGTAGTAGGAGACTACAGGAACTTACAGTGACGAGCATAGTGAATGGTGACGTGTGTAGGAAAGTCTATAATCTCATGAATAATCTATATTTCCCATAGTCTTTTCCTTGTAAGACGACATGTTATGTATTTAGCACAAGATTGAAAGAACAGCCATATGTGTAGAATTGTTGATCGTCGGTGATTAAAGGATTAGGGTTTGTAGAAGAGTGCGATTAAGAGATATTAAATGATAAATTGTGCAATGAGATGGGTTTATTAGGTTGGACAAACCCAAAAGCAAAGAATCCGTTACCAATTTACACATTTTAACCTTGGGGGTAATTTCTCCCAATGGCTTTATAGCGTTACAATCTTTGCCCATCTGGTACTAAACTTTGCACTATCCGGTACTAATTTTTGTCCATCAAAGAATGAACATGTCTGGCAAACAAAAAGTTCTTCTGTCACATACTATATCTCCTTTCCATTGACTTCTAAAAAACCAAACAACTTCATGAATTTCATCACTATGGTCAAAATCCCTCTGCATTATTATATTTCATTACAAATGTATAAAAATCATCTTGCCTCCCTCAATATGTAGCTATATGATTTAATTTATACATGCTACCACCAAAAAAGTTAAATCTTGTGACTTCAAATCCTTTGGTGAGAAGGTCTGTAACATTATGATCAGTGTGAATCTTGATAACTTCTATTAGTCTTTTCACATAGCAATCTCTTATAAAATGAAATCGAATCTCAATATGCTTGGTCCTAGAATGAGCAACAGGATTCTTGATAACACTTATAGTGCTCTCATTATCAATATGGATTTTGGTGTTCATGAAATTGAAACCAAATCCATCATCTAATTCTGTTATCCATAATACTCTGACACAACCTGTTAGCAGCTGCAAACTTATTCTGCCCTCAGTAGTAGAATTTGCCATAATGTCTGCTTCTTGCATGGTCAAGATATCAATCGTCTACCAGAAATTGACAGCCACCTGTTATTTGATTTTCGATCAAGACTGGCTCTCATAGTCAACTATATTTCTGAGTAAGCTTCAAGTTCTATAAGGTAATCCTTAGGATTACCTTTAACTAATTTAGGTTGATGTTTGAGGTACCTAAAAATCCTTTTTACTACATTTAAGTGTGAGGCTTTTGGAGTGACTTGAAATCTAGCACAGGCACAGACAGCAAACATGATGTCTGGCCTTGATGCAGTTAAATACATTAGAGAGCCAATCATAGACCTGTAGACATGTACATCTACATCTACACCATCTTCATCCTTGACTAGTGGTTTATTAGACTCAATATGAGTAATAGCTGTTTTGATGGACCAAAAATCAAACTTCTTTAAGATGTCAGCTACATACTTGTCTTGACTAATAAAGATTCCATCAGGTTGTTGCTTCACTTGAAGTCCCAAAAAGAAAGTGAGTTCACCTATGGAGCTCATTTGGAATCTTTTGTGCATACAGTCTTCAAACTCTGTACACATAGACTTCTTTGTAGAACCAAAAATAATGTCATCCACATACACTTGGACTAACATAATGTCACTCTTTTTCTTCTTGATAAACAATGTTTTGTCTATGGTACCTCTCCTGAAACCATTTTCCATCAGAAAAGAAGAAAGTGTCTCATACCAAGCTCTAGGAGCTTGATGTAGACCATAAAGAGCTTTAATCACCTTATAGACTTTGTTTGGATGAGCAGGATCAACAAAGCCTAGAGGTTGATGGACATACACCTCCTCTTCAATAGTGCCATAGAGAAATGCACTTTTAACATCCATTTGGTAGACAGTAAAATCCATGTATTATGCAAAGGCTAAAAATAACCTGATTACCTCTATCCTTGCAATAGGTGCAAAAAAAACCTCAATCATAATCTTACTCCTTCACCTCCTATCTAAACCCTTGTGTCTACATGCCTGCTTTGTTTTTCACATACATACTTCTTCTCAATCCCTTTTATCTTAAATAGACCCACTTTGTGCCAATTTTCCTTTTTCCCAGATTGGCAATGAACAAGTATCACAACCATTCTGTAATTTGAACTGAAGAAATTCCTTTGATTGCTTCAACCCAGCTTTCATCTTGTAAGGCTTGTAATATGTTCTTGGGTTCTTCTTGGGAGAGAAAGCATGCTAACCAACAAGTATCCAAACCTTCTGATGATCTTTGTGATTAGTTATCTTCTGTTTGGAGATGTAGCTCACCAATGCTTGTTGTGCTGGAAGGAGCCTTTTAATCTTCATCTTGTTTGAATGCTGACTCAGGATCTCCTAGAATTGATCTTTTGGATGATTTTTTTTTATGAATTCCTGGGTGTGGGAATAAGGACTGACATTAATGGTGTCACACATATTGTCAAAATCAGACACTGCACCCAACATTCTCATCATCATAGGCTCCACTGAATATGCCATCACATGCAAATGCATCAAAATCATCTTCCAAATCAGGCATATTTAGATCAATGGGTAAATCTGCATTTAGGGAGATTTAGATGCATCCAACTAGGTTATTTTTCCTCCAAGATTGACAAATGGTGATTAACCAGCATTTTCCCCGTGGGGGAGTACTAGCAGCACTAAACATATGACGTGGACTAGCAGTACTATCAGATGTCCTACCGTACTAAGTTTAGGTAATACTGGTATTTGATTTGCTCTCTTTTTGGGATGCCAATATTCCTCTTTTCTTCTTCAAAAGCTTGGTCTTGGTGTAGCATCCATCAGAGCTTTTGCACCACTTTCTTGAGCAACATCTTCTCAAGTTCATCATGCAAGACTTGTTCATCTTCTGTCATCTGATGTTGTCCTTCCTTATTAGCAACATCTTCTGAATCTTGTACATCATTGTCTTTAGGAGAACTTTCAGAAGGTTTTTCATGTGCAGCTGGAGCAACATCTTCTATGGAATCCTTGTCCTATGAGGTTGTAGTGGAAGCAGTATGTATTCCTGAGTAGGTCCTTTATCTTTTCCTGATGAACTTGCAACATAAGAATCTTGTGTACCTGCATCCACATTAACCTGATTTTCTACACTAACAGGAATATAGTTCATTAAATTGGTGAGAAAATCAAGATCATTACATAAATCCGCACGAGATCTAGATTGCCTGTATTATTCATCTTAGAGTGTTGGTAAGTCAGTCTAATGGCATGATATTGTCCTGTGAAGATTTTTATTTATCTACCTCGTTCGCTGGAGTTTGCTTGGCGCTTGTACTCTCTGTGTGAGGTCATGTTAGGCTATGCTCTGAGCTAGAGTATCCCAAGCAAATAACCTTATCAAATTCCCATCATGAGATGGCTACTAGAGCCCCCTATGCAACCTCATATACTGTCCACTCAGGCGTAATATTAATGTTGTTTACCCATAGAAGGATATGTGCATCCCAAGAGAGGCGTATGTCTGAAGAGATCTTTTAGGAAGTGAGTTCCATAGTGAGGATGGTGTAAATAACGGTAGTGTAAATATGAGTTTATAGGCTGCGTATAGTATTTTGTGCTCGGTCTGTAAGTTGTACGATTTGATATGATGCCTTACTTTTTGTAGTTAGTTAGTACATAGCAGGCAGTATTTACTGCATCTTGTTTGGACCAAAATGGGAAGTATAAAGTGAGTCTGATAACATAGTTTAGCAATTGGCCTCAATTAGGTCTATTTTTCCTTTCTGCTAATCACCTATTTATCTGCTGAGAGTTCTAGCCACACTAAACTCCCTTGTTATTTCCTTTCTTAGCACATAGTTCATTCATATGCATGGTCTGTACTTTAAACTTCTGTCCCATTATCAATCTATGATTTTAACTTTATGATTCAATTGGTTTCTCTAATCTATGATTAAAATTTACAAAGTTTCTAGATGTATTCATCCTTGGTACCTATGAAAAATACCAACTTAATCTGTGAAATATCAGTACACCAAGCCATGTTACATTTATTTTCTGTTTATTATTTCTATAGAGACAGGTCAACACTAAAGTCCATTGATGAGTCAATTTGAGGCTTTTCTGATTGATTCTTCTCAATTGGCCTCACAGGAGGCTTATGTTGCCTTTCCCTTCTTTGCCAGGCTATCATCAAGTGTGGTCATTCACAATAAACTTTTGAAGGTAACCACTCTCAACATAGGTGACCTTTAACAGTTTGTTTATATTTTGAACTCAACATGACCTAATCTCCTGTGCCATAATTTGACTATCTGGAGCAATTGATTTGCATGTTTGCGATATTAAAACTAAGTTATACCTCTAGAGGAATAATGTTCTTTCAAGTCAGTTAGTACACCATCTTCCCTTTCTAGGTGTATAAGTACAACTTGATTTCATCAAGAAGCTTAACGCTAGGAGACATGATCAATGGCTTCTGTCTCAGTAAAAAGGCACAATTTTTTCTTGTCACACATTTGTGAGACATTGTGAAAGTTAAACTTAAGTTCATTCTACTGAAATGTAAACATCGAATTGTCAAATGTTACTCTAATATTAGCGGTTTTCATTGGTATTGTTATCGCTTTGCGCCGTGATTTATGATTATTCGATATGGGTGATCTGTGACATCTCCTTAAAACCCCTTAGTGTCACCACTCTAAAAACATCGACTCCCAACATCCTCACTACAAACTAAGAACTCAACCACAATCAGAATAAACCTCACTCTCATAGCAGCCCCCAGCAACATCTGCCTATCTGCTCAGCTCTTATCGCGCGCGCGTGCCGCCCAGTCCCAATCCCATGGCTCATAGAGCAACCACTATCCACATGGCATGATCCTGCAACAAGGATATCGGGAATTTGGCCTGACAAAAGTAAGGTCATTTGTATCATCTTCAGGGATAAAGCCATTACAGACTGGAAAATCCTTTTGGGTCAACATACTCAACTTCTGAGCATGAATGATCCACTATCTTTAGACACATGATCCTAAGTAATTTCCCTTTGGCCTCCAACCACTGACTTTTTAAGGTCAGTATCACTTCTTATAACGTACCAATATTAATACTGCTCTATGTTCCCAAACAGTAGTCATATTTTGTATACCCCATAAAGTTTTAACATCTGTTTTAAGTCTTTGGGTTAAAAAGGTTGGTTTTGTGTAGTAAGACTATTGATACGGTGATATGAGCTCTTGGTTTACATTGTTATTCATGGGTTATAATTGGTCTAATAGCCTCCACTAGTTTATGCTATTTTTGGAGCAAATGGTCTAACAGTACTTAATTAGGACCTACGTAGCTGTACTAACTGGCCTAGCTTAGTTAGTACTAACTGGCTTGCAGTACTAAACTTTGTGAATGATCTTTCTCATTTTGATTAATAAGGAGTTAATTAAACCTGGTTCATGTTAGAACTCCTGATGGGGACAAAATTTTTCTTTTAAATGAGGGTATTTTGAAAAATTTTTGATGATTAAACCCTTTTTGTATTTTCCACATACTGGTTTGTTGTCCTACCCTTAGACTAGTATGCCCAAAGTTTTCAACTTTGGTTCATTGACTGCTGTTTGTCTATGAAATTACATCTTTGATCAAATGGTCAGTACTTTTACAAACAATACAAGCTTTATTTTCTTAAAAAACAATTCCTTGTTTGCTGGGGAAGTTTGGATCAATTTTTGTAAACTCTAGTTTTAACTGTTTGAGACTCATTAGTCTTAACAGGTACCAAATGTTTGCACTTACTACACATCATCCTCATCATTACGTTCCATTCCTCAATGATAACTTTTATCTCTGGTTGTACTGATTCATAGACTGTTCTTAGGTTTTTAAGTATTCTGTTCATTTGTTTTACCTACAGTCTCACTTGATTTTTGTATTAGATCAATTGTTTTCTGACTCTATTGTTTCTTACTAATGGCTTATTCTATCTAAAATGTAAATGTTATGTCAGCTCTTAGGGTTAAGATGTTTCCCTATTATAGGAGGGAGAAACAGCATGATTACCATCTGCTTTGGAAAAGATCTTATCATTAGCTGGTGTGGACTCTTCTCACTAGATCCTGACATTCAAAAACACTCAAACTAATCTCACTATCAGTTTTATATTGTTACTCAATTCATTCAATTGTGTGCCATATTCCTAAACCAGTTTTATCTCTAGCAATCATTGATGTTGAGTATTTCATCTATATTCTTGGATGATTATTACCCATATTTTTTTATCTTTAATTTTAACTCATCTCTTTCATTAACAACTTTATCTAATTCCAGGTTAGGTTGTTAATTTTATTTTAATACATTTTTAAGCTCATAGTTTGAAACTAATATTTTCACCCAAAGCCTGTGTTCATTCTTTTCATGTACAAGTATCCTGGATTCTAGTGACTCTAAGGTAACTCAATAACACTGAAGTTCTAGTCTTGCTCTGTTCTATGTTTTCTCTTTTCACTATCATAATTCTTTTGAAAGAGTTTTTAAAAGATTCAAGACATTATTTAGAATATTTTTGTACCTAATTGTCAGAAGAACTTGATGAGCTTGAAAGAGATTGCCATTAAAGCATAGTTGACTGGTTCTATTTCAAAATCATTACTCCAGTTATATCCTCCTTAGACATCTTGAGCCACCATGCAGCTGATGAAGATTCATTTGTTGGGCATGCTACTGCCATTGTACCATAAGATTTTTCCCTTGATTCATTCCAGATCTGCATTCTCTATCAAAATGCCCTTTTTATGATAGTTGTAGCACTCAATTTTTGATTTATCAAGTGATACAGGTCGTTTTTCTTTGAACTCCATGTTTCCTTCTGTCCTTCTGAAATGAACTTTCTCACATCTGACAGTCAACATACACCGGCTTATCTAGATCAATTCTTCAATTCATCTTTCATCAATCTGCTGAAATTCCTCAATTTTCAAGTTGTGGAGGAATGGTGTTGGTAGTGCAAATAGATAAGAGATGCTACTTACATGAGCACATGGGGTAGATGAAACTTGACTAATTCCACCAGCAGTACTAACCCCTAAATCTCCACTGGCAGTACTAACTTCATTAGTACTGCTAGTGTTCTCAGAGGAAAGAAATTCCAAGTTATGAGAAGTAGAAGTCAAACTTGAAGACCTTTTCATCTCAGCTTCGTAGACCCTAAGGTTGTTGTAGAGGTCATCAATATCAATCTCATCAATGTTTGGCTTATTTCTCATGATTAAAGCAATTTGATTCCATGAAGGAGGATGACATCTTAGGAACTTCTGGTTGATTATCTTCCTTTGATATTTTGGAGCACCATGAACTCCAACTTGATTATGGTTTTTGGATCTATCATAATCCTTGTCCACGACTTTCATTTGATGCAGTAGAAAAAATTTTCAACTGATGTTTTAGGAACATTTTTCTGCATCTTCTTGGATGCTTTCATTACCTCATAAACCTATGATTTGATTGTTTCTCAGAGTGATTTAGCATCTGCAAATTGTGAAATTGAGGAGGTATTCATACAGGTATTGCTAAAAAGCAAGATGCTCTTAACTCTTTCCTGATTCATATCTAGCAGCTAGTTGTTTGCAGTCTTAGGTGCAGGAGGAGTCAAATGTTTATTCAGTTGTGCAGCTCTTCTTCTAGATCTCCATTGACATTAACTTCCATAGTTGTATGGTCTGTTGTGACATATATATTTGTCGCATTCTCATGCTCAAAATATCATATTCTTCCTTTCTTGTATGATAGGATTTCATTGTTGTGATAGTGGGTAGAGGACTGTCTTATTCTGCATCTGTACAATTGAGTTTCTCTTATTAAGAGTGTTCCATACAAGCTATGATAACCAATTGTTGGATGTATACTGAATAGATCTTAACCTTCAGCTTGTAAAGGGTTTGTTCCCTTAGATAATTCTAAAGCAACAATAATGAAACACTGATTTGAACACTATTGATTATGCGGAAACTAATCAATAATGCTAAGAAGAACAATATTAAGAATCACAAAAGAAATTTATATTATCACTTGAATCTGCCTAGGTTACAGATTACAAAGACTATGATTGCTAATCGATCTCTATTGATCTGTGTAGAACTATATCTACTAACTATGCCTAGGGTTCCTTTTATAGACTAAGGAAACCCTAATGGGCTTTACAAAACGCGTATAAAGATCATACATATCCTTTCCTAAGATATCTCATGCATATCTCATAAACGGTACTAACTATTTTATACTAACGGTACTAACTATCTAACATTTTGTACTGTCAGTACAAATTACAACTAGCGGTACTAACTAATATAACTAACGGTACTAAGTCAGGAAAGCATAATTCCCAACAAATGGCATAATTACAAGCACTTTGACTGGATCACTGTTTGTAGAGATGACGACAAGCTGTATACATTCAAAGAAGGCTACTATAACAGACTTCGACTTCAAGACATCGAAGACATGCTGCTACTTCTTGTTCAAGGCAAGCTGACAAATCTCACTACTGAGGAATGTCTAGCTTTGGGTGTTTCATTGCGATTGTTTACAAGAAGCACTGTCATCAGAAGGCGTGTGGAAGATCTTCAATTAGGTGTCGAAAGTTATCAAAAGAAGCTCAACTTCACAAGGCCGGATACGTACAGAGCTGATCTAAAATGAAAGTCTACATATACAGCATACTCTAATCCCAAAGGCTTCATATACCAGAATAAAGACAAGAAGAACAGATTGATGTGTATTGATGAACTCCACAAATTTAGTGACGATACACTCAACGATGTTCGGTCTGCTCTTAGTGATATTCTGAAGCAAATCCGGATGGAGTACTTGCCAGAGACAGTCTGGAGAAAAGTAGACAAGGAAAGAGAGTTATGGTCCAGACTATTGA
Source organism: Tanacetum coccineum (assembly GCA_026074375.1). Taxonomy (NCBI): domain Eukaryota; kingdom Viridiplantae; phylum Streptophyta; class Magnoliopsida; order Asterales; family Asteraceae; genus Tanacetum; species Tanacetum coccineum. The sequence goes on along the minus strand of BQNB010102434.1, from coordinate 9,965 downwards.
TCGACAACTCAGGAACAGAAGGTTAACGAGGAGCCTGGAAAAGTTTGTTGGTGGGAGACTGTACGCGGGAGACCTTCGGCTGCTGGAAAGGACCATATGATTTATCATATGATGTCCTCGTCATAACAGGTCAAACCTAGTACATAATAAAAAAACTTGTGAATTTGTATATATGTAGTGTAGACATTATGGTGATATTAAGGAGTGCTCGAGTACAAAATTTTCAAGAATTTCATAGTAAGTTCAAAAATTTTCAAATTATTGTACTCAGCACTGTCTTATATACCCTCAAATATTGAGGGGGAGCATTAAAATGTTCCTGATAGATATTGTGTAACATTTTATCCTCGTACGTTTAATCAACTGATATCCAAAATATCAAGGGATTAACATTTTGGATAAGGGGGAAAGAGGAATATGATAAACTATGATTAAAATAAAACTAACTTGTATTGAATGTTGATCATATATAATGGACTCAATGCACTTTACACTTTGCTATGTACTACGATTACGGTGCACATTGTTAAGGGGTGAGCTGTTTGTGATGATGAAAAAACTTTCAAAGTGTAAATCTTTTGATAATTATATCAAAACACTTTGATTGAACTTTCATTGATTTTGGCTAAGAATTATGATGGTATACCCAAAAGACTGACCATGTACTTAAATTTATTGAGTTGTAAGGCGGTTAGGTATAGGTATTCAAAATCCCAATGATCCAGCAGAACGGAGGGTTTCTACCAGGTATATCCACTTTAGATTGTGTAGGAAGTCTTAGGAATGATACAAATGGAGAAAAAGTGAGAATCGGGAATAATGTCGAATGAGATGGAGCTAACACTAGAACAAACCCAACAAGGTGTTAGTTATGAAGTCTCGGTAACCATTGAAGGGGTTGAAGAATGAAGACCTCCATACACTTAGGCAGAAACCAGGTCAATACATAAACTATCAAAAACACTAAGTTGTTGTCTGACATTGAATACAGTCATAGACCTAGTGACGCTATGCACAACCCTCCCTAGCCACTCAAGGTCTCTCAAAAGACTCTTGTTTCATTTCTCACGGAGATTACACGCATTTCTATTGACTTTCTCACTCCGAGTTAGTTGATATTGAAAAGGTGGCAGTCTGCTCCAGCCTCCGATCACTAAAAACAAAGTGCACTATTGAGTCTAGAGCCAAAAGAGATCATCCATAAATCTCATTAGGACACTTGTCAAATCATGCTTGCTATGTCACACAATGTGAATAACAAGTTAACATATTAAGAGTCCTACGCATTATCCTTGTGATTTTGCCAGAACATCCGAGTGATTTCATTCACTATGAAGATGGAAATCCTGCTTGAGCCAACATCAAACAAGCTCATGGTAGGTGACTTGTGCGATTCTATATGAATCAAACTTGTGACAACTGGAAAGAAACGATGGTGCGATTCTATAAGAATCAAACTTGTTCCAGGTTATGAATTGACGATTGCTGATGAATTTTTGAAATGATTAACACTCTCGATGTGTCACAAAACCACTTTAGCAAGTGACACGTCGATTGATTTTCAAATCAATTTTTTATTTCAATCGATGAGATAGTAACTCGTTGATTCACTCTTATCGTGTTGTCTGCTTTGAGACGTTTTGATAATGAGAACATGCTGAGTTTGATGAATCTGATACATATGTGTTAGAAATATTCGATACTTCAGTTGGAAATCTTGTCAAGGAGATTCTTCTTAAATTGAATCTACCTGATCACAGGTCGATCCTCACAGATTTGAAGGTTACTCCAACCAACCACAGGCGAATGACAAAGCCATATTCGTCCCCCCACTTTATTGCTAACTGTTTTAATGCAAGATATTTAAAGATGGAGGTGAGGGTACCTGATTCCAGCTGACACACAAATTCATAGCCACATGCTCATACTCGACTGACAAATATAAAGATATCATGAAAGCTCAAGTACATGTTTCAAGACTTCCGCTACTCTGATACCTAACGAAGTGTTAAAGTTAAAGAATACCAAGAAAGATGCAGCATTAAAGCTTTTCAAGTAAACAAATCAAGAAAGGTATGAGCATGTCGGTCCAGAAGTCACAAGTTTACAAGATGGCAAAGTTTACAAGATGGCGAAACAAGATTATGCTTGGTTGATGATCTCAATGTATTCAAGATCACATTTAAGATAAAGGAACAAGCTCAAGCCAAAAGTCTATGATCACTACATCAATTCACAAGTTAATGATTCAAGTTAAAGACTACGAGCTCAAGACTAAAGTTAAAGCATAGTATGCTAGGATTAAGTCTTTGTAAATTGGAGTGACCTCCCTTAGGGGGAGATTGTTAGAAACACAAAAAGTATCGGTCACTACCAATAATAGTTAGTCAAAGCCCATAGTTAGTCAAATATTAGATTAAGAAGCTAAATGGCCCAAAGGCCCATGAAAAGCCCTTACAAGGCCCATGGTCGGCCACCCCTCTGAGTATAAATACCCTCTATATGTGTGGAGAGGGTGTTGGTTGGTTGTATTCTCATTTCACACTTAATGCATTTTCTTTCTCTTACTTTCTCTTTCTAGAAATACTTCATTCCTTCCCACTTTCTCTCTCTAGTTCTTGATAAAGATTAAAGACTAAAGATAAAAGGTTACTTATATCCTTCATAAACGATACTTCTCACTTTCGAATAGTCTTCTCACTTCTGATAGTCGTCCCACTTCTAATAGTCTTTCTACTTTGGACGTTTCTTCTCACTTCTAAACGTTCCTTTTCACTTCTAATAAGTATCCTCGCTTCTAACATCTCTTCTCACTTCTAAACTTTTCTTCTCTCTTTTATTAGTCTTGTTACTATTAAAATTCCTCCTATATCTCGTGACAACTTAATTATTTCATCTGAAATATTTAAGTAATTTACGAAATGCAAATGTCACTCCTTCGCAAAACTTTCCACTTTCTAGAAAATGAAGAACATAAAGAAGATATTCAATCTTCAAGTGTTATTGAGTCACCACAATGTTGAGTCTCTCATTATTATTCCACTTTGAAAGAACCACCACCTCATTTCACATACCCACCTTTGTTCCTCAACATTGTCAACCAACAAAGCACCAAACAAACTTTTGAATTCCCAATCATCCATATTTGTCTCGATAGGATCACTTGCACATTAATTGTTAGTGAAAATGATATATCAATCATTTCTGACAACCTCTTGTCAACACCTTCCTTCTTTAGTCTCACTCATCTTTCCCCACTTTTTAGCTCTATGAAATCTTTTTCAATCTCATCCAAGAGCATATCGTCTCCATCCTCGTCTTATATTTCTTTTTATCCTTTTAAAGTATATATTTTGGCATATCTCGCCAAGATATTAAGTGTCATTCGTCTCCCTTTAAAAAGTCATCCTCATAATATTTGTGTGTCACCCAATAAATGAATCCCCCTCTTGTTTATTAAAAGTTGGTCGAATCTTAGTCTTTAAACATACGTCTCGATTCTTTTTATTTCATTATTTAGATTGTTGATTTCATGTGTCTAGGTTCTAAATCCCTTTTAAGGTGTCATACTTTAGAATAACAACACCTAAAAGTGCATGTCTAGTTTCCCGCTAATATCTGGCTATATATATATGTGTGTGCACTTGTCTACAAAATTAGTTTTGTAGCACACATCAATATCTTGATTCCTTGGTGCCCTAAACAAGGGGGAGATTACACCTAAGGAGCACACTTATAAGTGTCCTACTCATTTAAATTGCATTCATCAAACGTCTTGAGTTTCGATGGTAATTGATATTCGTCTAAATACGTATCAAACAAATAACCCTCAAATGTATATAATATATATATATATATATATATAATACATATATAATACGTAAGCAAAGTATCATACAAATTATTCTTATGATTGAATAATAAGTAATCAACACGGGTATCGTTCTCCTCGGTGAGAGGTGAATGGAAATTCACGTTCATGTCGCGAATCGAGGTTGATTGTCATTTAAGTTTTGGATTTGGATTTTAGGCTTTTGGACTTGTATTAATTTTAGGCTTAGGTTAGTATAGATACAATGTTAATGGGCTGACCCGGCCCATTAAAATGGGTACGGGTTGGCCCATTAAGGATGTATACACATTCGGCTTTGCTTTTCTCGCATTCTTCCAATCTCGTGCTCGGTTTCGTCCATTTATGCTTTGTTTTTGTCCTTTTCTAAATATTCGATACCTACACAGTACACGAAGCAAAACAAGCACATATATGGCATTTTAAGTCCGTTAGTGGTCATTTAGGCTCGTTTTATTAGGTAAAAGGTATGTGTAATTAAGCACATACCAAAATCCCCCATACTAAACTATTGTCTTGTCCTCACGCAATGTCATAAATACAAACTTAGAAAACCAAAAATTTTAACCCCCTTAGACTAATTTCAAAGAAAAGTAGCTAAGTGTTCATCTAAGGGGATTAAGAAATCACTAGTTTTGAAAAGCCCCCCGTTTTACCAATTTTATGTATTTATTATTATTCATTCATATCATAACTTTTACGGAACAAGAAACACTAAAATGATAAGTTCATCGACCTTGATTTTTCACCCGCCCCACACCAAGCTTAAAAACGAAATCATTGTTAAATACAAGTTAAGATGCTAACACTACTCATAAATGCTAATTGGGTATGCATAGCTACTTTCCGCTCCTTTATTCTTATTATTGGTGACAAATAAATTAAATTCTTATTCATATAAAGTTAACCTGCTTATTCATATAAAGTAAACCCGGTTTAGACCACAATTAGTTTGAAATCCTTTCCTAAAGAGACGATATGGTGAGAATAAGGTCCACATTAAGGTTCTAATTTCGCATGATTTAGGGGTTATCCTTTTTATTTCATCCGAAACAACTCAACTACGAGTCCAGAGACGAAGGCTTTATTTAGATAACCCCGGAGTCGAAATTTGGCTTTATTATTATTATTATTATTATTATTGCAACATTATTAAACCTCGGTCCTTTAAACAACTGCCACATCGGGCGTCCTAACCCGCAAAGAGCAGAAGTCTTATTTACGATCTCGAGATCCTCGACCTTTTAGAAGGCTGCAACATCGGTTGTGAGCCGGCAAGATGCAGCAAACTTTTATCAGTCTCGGATTATTACTATGTGCCTTATTTAGAAGACTGCCACATCGGTTGTGAGCCGGCAAGAGGCAGTAAACTTTTATCAGCCCACAGTTTTTATTATTATTATTATTACCTCCACCCTTTAAACGACTACCACATCGGTTGTGAGCCGGCAAGAGGTAGTGGTCTTATTTCGGCTTTGGTTTATTACATAACTATTATTATTATAGCCAAATTTCAAGTCCTGTGGTCTTTTAACTACCTAGACAACGGTAGCGAGCCGTCAGGAATCGGTAGCCTATTTCCCCACAACACTGACAAAACCTCGATGTGTACCTTACTTTCACCAGAAGGAATCTCTACGAAGTGATTTAAACTAAGAATCGCAAAAACCTAAAGTAACTTTATTTATTCAACTATTATATAAAGTTTATTAAGCTGATGGGAGCAAAAACCCACAATTAACATCTATGAGCTCTAAAGAGATCCAACTACTCTATGTTTAGCATCTAACTTATATAAACCTCTATCATTTTTCGTTCTTCGCAAATTTAAAATCTTAACTAAAAAGATCCGCGAATGCTTAGTCTAATAAAACAAGCTTTGCATATTTAAAGTCTATTATGAAAACTTGCAAACTTTTGGTTTTTTCAAGCTAGCATTCGCATTTTAAAGCTTCTTTTATAAAAGACTAGCAAAAGCTTAAATTTATTTAAGTTAAGGGGCAAGCTAGAGCGCAACATGCTCGATTAAGTCAAAATTTATTCCTTAAAAAGACAAAACTACGTGTCAAAACACTTATTCTATTTTTGAAAAAAATTAAATTTTGGCATAAAATCACATATTTTTGGTGGAAAAACAGGGTTCCGTGAAGACAAGGCAAAATGCAAGTAAGATCGAATCGAAAGATCCCCCCCCCCCCCATACTAGAACTACACATTGTCCTTAATGTGAGACTGTCACCCCCATACTAATTTCAAGGTATAAATCAAATATTAAGGGGTCTCTACGTAAATCTAAAGCCGTTTATTAATTATGCTAATCGATAAACGATAATCAATAAGATCTAGGATATCGGATTCCCATATAAAAGCTTGCTAAGGATTGAAGATCGAGTGAATGATGGACAAAACCACGAGCACGAGATTCTTCATAATCCGGGCAATCCTGGACATAAAACACAAAACACGAAACATAAGAAAGGAAGAGGCGAGCCTCCTCACATCACACTTATTAATAAATATTATACTAATATTAAGGATAAGCATGGGTTTCCACCCACGAAGCGCTTGTTTTTGTGCGAGTCTCTAGCTTGACTCACCCCATATCATCGTGATATTAGGAACGAAACAAGTGGAAGAGCAAACTTCCATCGGACATTCATATGCCACCGGCTCTAGAGAAGAAAAATGAAAAGCGGAGATGCCGAGGTCAAAAATGATATCCTCACTCTCGAGGGAGAGAGGAAGAAAAGAATCCACCGGATAGGTGAAATAAGGAAGAAAAATTCAGATAACATATGTGAAGGAAAGATAATGGCGATCCTCAAAGGGTAAGCTCACATATGTAGGAGAAAAAATTTTCTCATGAATCCCGGGGTCGAAAACTTTGACATTAATCTTCAAATCATTAATATCACTTAAACTCCTCGGGTCATGATCAAGGAACACCTTCGGAGGGAGACTAAGTATAGTATCATTACTAAGCAAACTCTCAAGATAGAGTATATCTCCCTCTGAATCATGATAACCGTCTTCAATATCCGTAGAAATATCAATATATATAAAAGCATCGATCTCGTCAATTACGCCTCCTGGGTCGAAACACTCATCCTCATTAACATCGGAAAGAGGTGTGACTAACAAAGCCGGCTCATCAAGGTTAGAAACATAAGAGTCCTTTCTCTCGATGTTCTCTAACACCTCATCAAAAAGAGGATTTACGTCACTAGAGATATATTCGTCATCGAATTCGAAAAGAGGGTTCGAGTAAATTTTAAAATTGTCTTCCGGAACGTCTTCATCGGATAGTGACTCGTCATCACTAGAGGTAAAATCATCATTTGAATCGAATAAAGGGTTAGAGAAAGTCACAAATTTTTCCTCAGAAACGTTAATGGGAGAGAAATCATCACACGAAGGTAACTCACAATCATTATCACTCTCGGACGTATCCTTGGACTCACTTGGGATTGGAACAAGGTCCTCAACACTAGACTTTATAAATTCGTCCTATTCCTTTTCAGGAATAGTGCTAAGAGCCTCATCCCCTATGATGAGAGAGTCCATAATCGGTGAGTCAGGTGTGATTGCAACTGACAGAGGAAGTTCAGAAATAATATCTCTCAAAGGAATAGAATTTTCCTCGTCATCGTTATCATAAAGATAATTGAAACGTCGCGGAGGCTCGGTAGTATAAGTACTAAGTTTATCCGCCTGCTCTAGTTGCTGAAGCTCTTTCTTTTTATTAATCTCAATACTCATTCCATTGAATTTACCTTTAAGCTCATCAATCATACTTTCACATTCCCTTCTAAAACGAATATCAATTTTCTCATTACGATAATCTTTAATCTGTAAGTCATTACTTAAACTTAACATTTCATCTAAATAATGTTGCTTAAGATCCTCCATATCTTAGATACCCATTTCTTGAAGAGGTGATTGATCGATGCTAGCCTCCTACTTTTGTTGAAGAAACTTTTCACAAAATGATTGTATCATGTTGAGAATTTTATTCTATGACTCTTCTAATTTATCCCATCTATCATGCACATCACTTATCCCTTGTTGATTAAGGTCTTCTTGATGATTTATGGAATACTGCGGGGGTTGGTCAAAACCAGAATAGTTAGGCTCAAAATAGTTTTGATTTATCGGTTGACATTGAAAACTTTCATGAGGGCCCCCACAGTTTTCACAGCAAAGATATTGTTGTGGAAAACTCGGTGAGTTTTATGGATAATAATTATTACTAAAGTTTTGATTGTAGCTCGGTTATGTCATAGATAGCGGGAAATCGTGGTGGACAATTCATAACCTTAATGTGAATCGTTCCCACATAACTCGCACGGGTATGATTCGTACTGGGGTTGTGGAGGGTGGGTGAAAACGTTTGGAGGATCATTGAAAGAATTCAGATTTGAATCATTAACGAATGAATTTCCAGTTTTAGAATTGCAAAATGAATAAAATCCTCTCCAGATAATTTCCACACCTCACACTTGTACCAGTTGACAAACGTAACATCTTCATAACGATCTTTACAATGAAAACAATGAAATTGGTTGATACGAAGATGTTAGGGGTTGTGAAGGTTGGTTAGAAAAATCGAGAGTTTGGTTATAAGAATTTGGATTAGAGTCATAGACAGGCTCATTTCCGAAACTCACATTGGTACAATGCCAACAATTTCCACCATTAAACGGACCTCCACACCATGAGCACATCGAAAACCAAGACATGTTGAATAATTATCGGATAAGTAGGTAAAGAGATAAGAATTAGCGAATAAGAGATAAAGAAGAATATTATAGATTTTTCAAATAAAAAATAGAAAAGGAAATAGATTAAAAAAAATTTTTTTTATACTTTTTATATTTTTGAAATTTTTTGTGTTTTTGATTTATATAGCAAGAATATAACTTTCCCGGTGGAAAGGATCTTCTCGACTTTACTTCAACGAATATCCTCAAAAATCGTTCACGTCTTCCCCGGCAACGGCGCCAAAATTTGGTAGTAGTAAACAAATTTATATATATATAGTATTAATCCCGTGAAAATTCTTCCCAAAATACTTCTCAAACAAGAGAAATATAAGGTAAAAATCTCACTAAAGAAAACACAATATGTATATTTTTATCCGGGAAGTATTGTACTCCTCGGGTCGTGTCCCAACGAAGTCGTGAATTGAGATTTGGGAATAATTCGGATTCGAGTTAAGAATGATAAAGGATTTTTGAACTTTTGATTATACTACAAATATAATAGCATGAACTAAAAACAATTAACTAATACGAAATTTAAATGCACGAAAAGTAAAAACGTGAGCTAAAACTGAAATTTAAAATCTAAGGCACTACTTTTAACAAACTTTTTACCTAAAAATCACAAATTTAAAAAGAAAATTTTAGGAAAAAGAATTAGAATTTTTTAACTATTTTTGAATTTTTTATGAATTTTTAAAGAAAAATGAATTAACTAAAAATAAACTTTTTCTAAAAATTATCACTAAAATTTTACTTTTATTTTTCAAAAATACTAGATTTAAAAAGAAAATTTTCACAAAAAGAATCAAAAATTTTCAACTATTTTTCTATTTTCTATGATTTATTTAAGAAAAAGAAATTACTTAAAACCTATTTAAATTCCTAGAAAATACAAATTTAATTGGAAAAATAAAGAAAAATGGTTTTTAACTACTTAAAAGGTGCAGAAATCTAAAGGTATAAAAATGCCCAAATTTTATAAACTAATTGAACCCTAATTTTATCAATTAAAAACTAAAACCTAATTTTATTAAAACTAAAATTAAAAATATAAAATCTATTTTATTATTCTAAAAGTCTAGGGTGGAAAGTGTAATAAAGGAAAGAAAAGGGTAGGCGGGGTAACTGCTAGAAATTTACACTACAATGAAAACGTGTAACCTCAAACTATTGAAAAAGTACAAAACAGACCTCGCGATTCAGCTTATTTTGGCTTATCTAAAAATTGGAAATAACAAAAACTTAAAACTACAAAGTTGTTAAAGAGTTTATTCCCTACAACTTTAATAAAAGCACTTGCAACTTTTAACAACTAGATAAGCTAGAAACTTAAGATTTTCAAATCTGTTACA
>BQNB010102433.1:0-24247 GCA_026074375.1 Tanacetum coccineum | reverse complement strand
TTTACGCGTTTGTAAAGCCCATTAGGGTTTCCTTGGTGTATAAAAGGAACCCTACGGCATAGTGTTTCATATATAGAACTCTAATAGAAATTAGGAAAGTTTTACATTGTGTTCTTCTTAGTACTTGTGTTAAGATTCCGCATTAGCACATAGTATTCATAGTTATTGTCTCTCATATAGTTGATCTGGATTTATTCAAGTTAGTTATTGTCTTACAAAAGGCTAAACAGATCCAAGACTTTGGACCTACATTCAGTGTCTATGTAAATTTATTTAGATGAACCTCGGATTTAGTTAAAAACTCAAAATTATACTTTCATCTTTTTTTACCTACAACTGAAGTATTAATGCAACATGGTTGCTCACTTGCAGGTATTTCCTAAGAAATATTCATGGCTCTCTGAGGCAAACAAAACACTAATGAATGTAACTGAAAGTCTCAACGTCACATAGAACAGAAAAACATGAACTGCTTGCAATGCATCAAATGATGAATTGGTCCATTGCAGGTAAATTTCCTATTTTATTGTTATTTTTTAGATACTTGGTCTTGACAAGTCTATTTTTAAGCAGCTATTTACCATATAACCTAAAATCATAGAGCATAGACTAATGGTATCATACCTGCGTAAGAACTAATAGTTGTATTTTTGTAGGTTTTTCCATGGTGCTTTTGCTATTTTCAGCAACTGGTCTACTCTCTTGGCTAACTTCCATATATCTTGGTTTTGCACCCCCTTTTCTACTATTATCTATTGGGTATTTCTATAAATTTCTTTCTTGCCATTCTTATAATGAAGATGATAGTCTCAGCACTCGCAGCTTCTCGGTACTTTTTGAGTTAACAGGAGGGGCATCCACATTTGCTCTAATGAAACCCCATAAAGATTGATCTGGCCAAAAGTTTCCCAAACTATTGTTTGAAAGCTTTTAGAATATTTCCGGGTAAACTCAAAAAACCTGATCCAAATTTAGAAACCCCGCCATATTGTCATCTCTTTTTGATGTAATAATCTCTTTTACTTTTAATACACTTTTCACTTTGAAACAACCGATTTTCTACATACACAGGTTTTCTTAGGACACAATGGGGCCCTTGATGTTGAAGGAAATGAGCTACCCCGATTAGTTTATATTTCTAGAGAGAAGAGACCCGGATAATAACACCATAAAAAAGCTGATACTAAAAATGCTTTGGTAAATATAAATTGACATTAACCCGATGGCCTTTTACATGGACTTAACCCATTGGATTTTTTTGTAATTTTATAGAGCTCAAGCTTATAGTGATTTTGCTTTAAATTGTTACAAGTGGTAATTGCAATGTGATACTCACCCGAAAAAAGGCACATGAATTATTTTACACGTTTTAAACAAATGTAGCCTAATGGGTATGCGGAATGGGCTCGATAAATGGACTTGATAATAATTTATGTATAAGGCTCGCTGTTTTTTATGTTAACTACCTATAAAGGTAAATATATCAGATGTGGTGAAGCTTTTAACTACAAATGAAGTTATGGTAAAGACCTTAAATGACACAAAATAGAGTTTGAGAATAGGTTCGGACCTTTTTCACCCATTTTGAACCCATTAAGAGATAAGCAGTGAAATAATATATTTACTGCACTTCTCGTGACTTTCCTTAGTTCTTCATTTGAAATTTTGCATATACTATTGCTAACGTTTCTCGCTCATATTTATTGCGAAAGGTGATGGAAAACAACAACAAAAATTTATGGATACCATCCCCGAACAAAAGAAGAAGGTAATTTTATAGACACCATCTCCACTTGCTATGTTTTCCGTTTATTATTTTAGTTGCAAAATCTTTATAATTTGAACTATTAAGTTAATGGGCACAAATCTGTTATTCAGGTTAGTGTCCAAATCGTATATATTTCATATATTGTTTGAATAATTACTATATGCAATGCACAATCTTTTTGTACCCTCATAGATTGAAAAACTAAAGCTTATGTTGTATGCTAGCTAGAATTGATAACATCAGAGTGACTTGCGTGAGTGCTGACAAAGTTTACTTTAATACTCGACAGGCGCCCACTATTTTCATGACATTAGATCAAGCTCACTGGACTTAAAACATATTTGAGTTGATTTCAACATGATTTAAGCATTTAATAGTTCTTTCTTGATTTATATTATGCAGAACCTTGGTGCTGACAGTGGCTGGCAATCAGTGCACTAACAGAGATCATAACGACTACCGCAGTTAAAAAAGCTTACATAAAGGCGACTGTTTTCGTGCATCCTGATAAACTCTAGCAAAGGGGTGCAAGCATTCAGCAAAAGTACATATGTGAAAAGGTTTTTGATCTTTTGAAGGTACGCAATTCTCTCCTTTTGAACTTGATCTAAATTATACTTGAATTTACTTTGCTGTTTATGTATGATTTGTCTTGACACAAGTTTTGCCTTTGTAGTTATAGTAGCAGCTGGGATGGGCACTGTGCTAGCTTTGAAGTACTTCAGATACGCATATAGATCAAGTAAAATCAACATTCTCCAACAAGCTTATCACTTGGGCGGGCCAATTTTGACATTCGGAAACATTGAACCACAACCAAGATCATTATTGGACACCGATTTCCCCCATGTCAATTTCTCAATCCAAGAATGGTATAAATTCTGTGTTTGAGCCTCTCCTCTCTGATTGACCAAGTTCTGAGAGACGTTCTTTTGGGCCAAGCACCATCTTACTTTGATAAATCAAAGACAGTAAATTTGATTGCAATGTGTGCAAATGATGACTGTTGTGCTTATGTATTTACATGGAGGAAGGTGATCTGAATGTCAAAACAGTTAAAAGTGGAAGCCAAAAAAGAAGAAAAATACATCTCTAAAGCATCAAAATGTACCACTACAATTGGTTAGTCATTCGCTTCTACATTCTAATGGTAAATAAAGTCATTATATAGTTATAGCTCTGTAGTTTACAACCTTTTAATTTAAAATGTTTTTGTGATATTAACATTTGGTTTAATTTCATATATCATTTAGAGAGATGGAATTATCATGCTGTCTAATTCCTAAAAATGAAAAAAGGGTGTCATAGTAAATAAAACTATTGTTGGTAACCTTTTAGTGGCTTTAATAAATTGCAACTAAATTTAATCTCTTCCCATTATGTTTCTTAGTTTTGGCTCCGGGACCAAGTGCCAGAATCTGATGCTGCAAGTCTACAGTATTAGTCCAACCGATTTATGCACGGATAAAATATAGATAAGGTAACTACCATACATCTATGAAAAAAATCAACATTGGTTTTAATCTTATTGTTATATTAGGCATTGGTTTTAATATTATTTTTGTTTTCTACAGCGTAGATGAAAATGAAAATACCGAGACAATCAGTTTCTATAATTGAAGCTTCTTCCAGATATCCTGGAAAATAAAAATTGCCATAGATCAACAAATAGCTCAAAAGTACTTATTTACATGTAATCAGCTCATGTTTCACTAATCTGATGATACAGAAACACAACAGCTATATTGAATGATCAACATACAGATACAACTATACAGCATGGTGATAGACAATGAGTTATATTGCAATTTCCTTGATATTTTTAAATTCCAGCAGAGATGATTCTGCAACTATTTAGTCAACAAACTATGACCATACAGAACTTTGGCTGGGTATTTTTTTTCCAATTTGTCGATCTGAGACTTTAGGGCCCTACTTTGTGTTACATGAACAAAATTCCAAATTAGTGATCATAGATTTATTTATATTGACCTAATTGTTTACTGATCAGCCTTTCCATTGTCTTGATTGGGGAATGAAGTTTGCGGTTAGGTTGTCAATTTGTCATTGTTTCATTTGTTCTATGGTAGATGATGTAGATTAGATAGTGTAGTTGATGTTCTTTTCTGGTTCTCTTTGATTTTTTTGGTTTAGCCTCCTTCTTGGGGGCTTAAGGTGTTTGGCCTGTTGCCTTTGGTGTTTATAAAATTCTTTGCTTTAAAAAAAAAATTGTCATTGTTTATACACATCTTTTTGGGTCCACTATACCACTACTTGATTAGTTGGCTTTTTATTAATGACCATTTCTTGGTCATCATGTTTGGACCTGATATTTGTGGGTACGCCACAAAGAAGGTTCATGCCATCTTGACATACAACAAGGAAAGCAAATTGATCAAGAAGGACGTTCCTTGTGAGACCGACAAGCTTTCTCATGTTTATACCTTCATCCTCCGCCCTGATGCTACCTACATTATCCTCATCGATAACATAGAGAAGCAAACCGGAAGCTTATACTCTGACTGGGATCTTCTCCTAGCAAAGCAAATTAAAGACCCCGATGCCAAGAAGGTATATTAAAATACACGAGCATCAAGTTTGTTTATGCAGTGTTACAAGAGTCCCTTATAAAGTTTTAATTGGTTTTAAATTGATCACAACTAAAAGATTAGGATGACAAGGAGTTCATTCCTGACCCTGAAGACAAGAAACCCAAGGTAATGTAAAGTTTGATTTTGATTTTCTTTTACATTTATAAATGGTAATACAAAACTGATTTTGTTTTTCTTGTCATATCAGGGTTATGATGACATCGAAAAGGAGATCCAGACCCATATGCCAACAAGGTTCGTGTTTATTTTCAGTATTCTATTTTTGACTTGTAAAGCATTCTGGGATTAATTTCTGAAAAAAATAAATAAAAACTCTAGCCAGAAGATTGGGATGAAGATGAAGATGACGAGTGGACCGTCCCAAGTATTCCAAACCCATAGTACAAGGGTCCATGAAAGGTAAAGGTTTGTGGCCTTTTCTGTTCGGTTCCTATTATTTATTATCATTATTAAGCTGTTATTATTCATCTTTGATCTTGATCGGTCATCTTTAGCTGCTAGAGAGCACGGGTTACTATTTAAACTTAGCTTCCGCGCAAGAAGAGATAATTAGGAACAAGTGGTTGCCTGAAGAATGGAATTGCATGTCCTCAGAAATCACTTGATAAATGCAAATATGCCAAAAGTTTGGTAAGCACTAATTTTCACTTCTAGAACTTGCGTTGTACGTCTGTAATCTTTAACAGAATGTAGTCCCTTTTCATTAAAACTCATAGCTGACGTTGTTCTTATGAAGCTTGACGAGTGGTGGGAACAACCAGCATCAACACTTGTTGCCTGGGAAACAATAGATGGCCAAACTGTTGCCGTTTGGATTAATCATATGAAGCAACTTATATATTTTGGCAAAGAAATGTAAAGGTCATTTTTTGTATACGGGACCTAAGATACAGAAAGTCTATAAAGAAGGTTCTTTTATGTCTAATAAGGGTATTTCTAGCCGTTTTTGGCCGCAATAGTTACCGTATTATATATGTAAATCTGGTCTTTAAATGGACTGTCATATGCATATACCCGAGTTTCTGAGGGATATGTATGAAGAATTGGATCATAAAAACATGAAACTTGTAGCTACCATCACACTATGTGAACCAACAAAGTCCTAACTGCAAATGTGCTCCACGCTTGCAACCAATAGGTACCCCTTCCGTAACAATACAATTTCAAAGATTGGTTTGTTTTTTTATAAATACGGTATTTTAACACGGACAGCTATATGTCACACTATAAAAAATGAAACAGAAAAGAGTAATGAACATTTTATGGTTACAGAAACACAAAAAACGTTACAACTAAACGACAAAGATTATGTACAAAAAAGATTTATGAACCGTCTCCAAAAAATATTTAAGAACCAAACCCGCGTGTCCGTTGGGCATAAAATAACAAAGATTGGTTTCCTTTTTACAAATGTCATAGAATGAATCAAACGAAAAAGAGGAATGAAGATTCTATATTTACAAAGATTGTCTTAAAAAATTATGGACCGAACCCGCCTGTTGGGTGGGTTACGTAACTTATATATATATACTCTAAGGATTGCTGATATAAAGGAAGTTGAAATCGTGTATGATTCACTCGCGAGCAACAACATAATATCATTCAGAATGCCTCACAACCGGTAATCACAAATCTGAGCTCAACGATAAATAGCAGCTGCACCAGGTCGTCAGCATGTAAGTAAATCTTTACTTAATCAGCTTAATTTTACTCAATATGTATGTTTACCAAGTTCCCCTTCTTCCCTTCGCAGCAAGCCATTCTGATATCCGCAATGCTTCTTCTGTTGATTTATCGACGCCTTTATGTACGTGCTTCTATTCATGTTACTAATTTTAGTTGTTTCACTATTCACAAATGACATCTCTTTTTAGTCAGGTCTGGCAACTATTCTACGTGTCGAACACAAACAGTTATATCCCCATGTCCAAAAGCAAATTCCAATCAACAAAGGAAATATCTTGCTTAATCATGATGCCATCGAAAGTACCTTCGCAAGTCCAGAACATAATCATGTGACACAACACAGGCTACATACGTATCTCCTAACAGAAGGCCCAAACAGCTATGCATCATGAACGTACAAATAAGCCACAATCTAACTGCCAACAAGGCGTATCTAATTCACAAAGTACAAAGACATCTTATTCTAAGCATATACGTCCCAGATTTGACACACCAGTCGAATGCCGTAAGTAATGTATTTAGCCATTTTGTTTGCCTATTATCACATATTACTTAACATCTTAAATCATTTACATCTTAACAAATAACATCTGATGTCGGCCTGTTTACTCATTGCCACAGGAGTCCGTCGTCGTCACACGATTCAGACGAAACTTACCTACTTACATAGTTCAACAAGACAAGGAGCAGCAAGGACAAGGGGTAGCAATACCTGTTGTATATTAGGAATAAACTTAAACAAAGGTTAGGGGGTTAAGTGTACATTGTAATATAGATTAGGAATATAGACTATAACTAGGATTAGTTAAGCTTGTCTTGCAAGGCAAGGAGTTTCCTATTTGATTTAGGAAAGTTTTCTACCCCCTCATCCCTATAAATAGAGATGAGGGGGGATGCTAGTTATTTATTCTTCTTCCTCGTTGTAATAGCTTTATTAGGGATTTAATAAAGGTTTTTCATGGTGTAAACATCAAGTCCATTAGTTTAACCTGAAACATGAAAAAACATCAAACAAATAATCATCTATGGTGTAAACATGAAAAAATATCATACTTGGTAACATATATTGTGGAGGTGCGGGAAATTTATGGTGTAAACATCACCGGAAGATGCATAGTACAAACAGTTTCAAACAAAGAATCGTCTAATGAAACAAAACATCGCTTTAACCAAAACCATAAATCAAACTAAGATGAAAGCATATTTGTTTGAGAATCGTTTGTGTAAATATGAAATACAAAATTGGTTACCTTATAAATCAAATCCACAATTATACGTTTAACATAAAACTGGGAATTTTTGATCTTGAGATTGGATTAGGTTTTTGTTAATTTGGGGGAAAATGATGAACACTTGTTTGAATCGAAATTATTGGTAGAATGAAGTATAGTTGCCAAATTAAGTCCTTGTGTTTTTTAAAAGTGCCGAATTTTAAGAGGCTTCTCTTAGAAGTTTTTTTTGGGTAAAATTACCAATTTAGACACTCTAAAAATACACCATTCTTTTTAGAGGGGTATTCATGGTCTTTTTAAACTTTTGTATATTGGAATATATAGATAAGATGTAAAAATGATGTTAATACAAATAATGTCTAAAAACGTTATTTATATTTTTCAACCTCTCTATGTTTTGAAGATGACAAAATGTAAAAACATTCTACGAAAATGTATACACGTTATTAGTCGTAAACTTCCATTTCGACGTAAATCACTTAAGGTATGTATAAACAAATCACTAAACATGATTAGTGATCAAAGATAATCTTTTTGTCTTAAACATTACATTTTTACAAATGTAATAAAACATTTTTGTAATAAAGATATACAAAATATTATTATTAATTAAAGAAATGTTTTAATTAAATATATAAATTCAAAATCTGGTTTTCTCCCCCAAAATAGAAGTTTCTAGACCAGATAAATACTTCCCTACTAAAAGACAAAAAGAGGAGCGTCTACTTAGGGGCGGCCCCTTGATAGGTAGAACGATCCCCAAGGTATATCTAGGACCTCCGAGACCGCCACCTGGAGACGTTACTCCCTCTTGCCTATAAATATTGCACTATTTCTTGGCAGATTTTGAACCTCTTTGCACACAGTTTTCTGTATTCTTTCTCTCTTTAAATTCTTCTACTTCTCTCTAAAATCCTTAATCACTAACTTGTGTAATCTTGTTTCAAGTGATCCAATCTCTTCTTCTTTCTTCTTCCCTCAAGTACAAGAGAAGAACACTCGTATTCGCCAAGAAACGAAGTATTATAGATTAGTGATTCTCTCCAATCTTCTTCTAGATTTGATCTCTATATTTTCAATCTTGTATAGTTGTGTAGATCCGGATAGTGTATAAATCCAGAAGTTTTGATTGTGTGCCGGTTAGTATTTTAGGCCTTAAAATACATTAATGAAGTGGTAGATTGGTTATAGCTAAGATTATGACTTAACATTTAGCTTAATGTCAAAAATTAGGATAAGTGATGTTGGGGATACAAGGCTTCTTAACTGTTACTACTGCTAGTTCAAGTTACTGCTGCTAGTTATGAAGATTACTACTGCTGGTTATAGTTTCTACTACTGGTGAAATTGCAAAAAAATACTCTAAGTCATTACTACTGCTAGTTGTAAAGTTACTACTGCTAGTATTAGTTACTACTGCTAGAAGAGTTTTCGCTGTCAGTTATAAGTTAGTACTGTTAGTTATATGTTAGTACTGCTGATGTGATAAGAATGAGATATTTTAGGAAAAGATATGTATGTATAAAAAATGCATTGTAAGCCCATTAGGGTTCCTTGGTGTATAAAAGGAGACCCTAGGGCATGTAGGTTAGTATCTCAATATCTCATTCTTCATATATCATCTAGAAATCGTTTTGTTATAGCTTCAAGATTTTGTATAACCCTAACACTATTAAGAGTGTTCGTATTAATATATTAAGGCTGAAAGTTTGGTATTATACAATCTTGTTTGTTACTGTTTATTGCTTATTCTTCTTAATATCATAGACTAGATTCCGCATAGTCTTTGATAAATTCAATCAAAGTTTCTATCATAGTTGTCTTGGATTTATTCAATACAACTAAGCCTTTTACAAGCTAAGCAAGATCTATTCAAGTGGGATCAACAAGTGGTATCAGAGCCTATGCCTCATTAAAAGACTTTGTTGTGTATCAGATGGATGTAAAGAGTCCATTTCTGTATGGCAAGATTGAAGAGGAAGTCTATGTCTGTCAACTTCCAGGGTTTAAAGATCCAGAGTTCCCTGATAGAGTTTATAAGGTAGAAAAGGCACTATATGGTCTACATCAAGCTCCTAGAGCTTGGTATGAGACTTTATCTACCTATTTATTGGACAATGGATTTCAGAGAGGCCAGATAGATAAGAATTTATTCATTAAAAGAGTCAAAGGTGATATTTTACTAGTTCAAGTATATGTAGATGATATCATTTTTGGATCTACTAAGAAGAGTTTATGCACCGAGTTTGAGAAATTAATGCATAAGAAGTTCCAGATGAGCTCTATGGGTGAGGTTTTTCTTCTTAGGACTACAAGTGACACAAAAATATGATGGAATTTTCATCAGTCATGACAAGTATGTGGATGAAATTTTGAAGAAGTTTGGTTTTTCAATTGTGAAGACAGCAAGTACACCTATGGAAACTTCAAAGCCTTTGATGAAGGATGAAAATGCTGAAGATGTTGATGTTCACTTATATAGATTAATGATTGGCTCATTAATGTATTTAACATCTTCAAGGCCTGGTATAATGTTTGTTGTATGTGCTTGTGCAAGATTCCGAGTCACACCTAAAGCTTCACATCTTCATGCTATGAAAAGAATCTTTAGATACTTGAAAGGTCAACCTAAATTGGGCCTTTGGTATCCCAAGGACTCACCATTTAATTTGAAAGCTTATATTGACAATGACTATGTTGGTGCTAGTTTAGACAGGAAATGCACAACAGGAGGTTGTCAATTTCTTAGGAGAAGATTGATTTCATGGCAATGCAAGAAGCAAACTGTAGTTGCCAACTCTACTACTGAAGCAGAGTATGTAGCTGCATCTAGTTGCTGTGGACAGGTGTTATGGATCCAAAATCAATTGCTTGATTATGGATACAACTTTATGAACACCAAGATTTTCATTGACAATGAAAGCATAATCTGCATAGTTAAGAATCCAGTGTTTCACTCAAAGACTAAGCACATTGAGATTAGACATCACTTCATCAAGGATTCATATGAGAAGAGATTAATACAAGTGATCAAGATTCACACTGATCACAATGTTGCAGATTTACTCACAAAAGCATTTGATGTTAGTCGTTTTCAATTTTTGACTGCTAGCATTGGAATGCTTAATCTCTGAAGTGTTGTTTGGATAGATTGATGATTGGAATGGGTTGGAAATGCTAAGGATGAAATTGGGGTTAAAACTGGTAACTCAAAAAGTTAATGCTGCTGGGCATTACTTAGTACTGCTGGGCGAAAAGTTAGTACTGCCAGGCAAAAAGTTAATACTGCTGGGCTAAGATAGTGCTGCCAGGCAAAAGTTAATGCTGCCAGGCTACTTACTACTGCTAGGTTACCGTTGGAGTTACAACTGCTGAGGGTATTTTTGGTCTATAAAAGGATTACTTCGCTTATAGGTTTTCTATATTACCTATTTAAGCATATTTGATCACAATAAGTCCTTCTTAATCCTTTAAATACTCTCAATCACAAACCTAAAACTCAATTTCATCGCCGACTTCCAACAATTATCATTCATGGAGGCTCTAAAATTTGTTGATTCACACAACATGGTCGCTTACTTGGAAAAATCCACAGAGAATGCTGATTTTGATGAGATAGTGGACTTTCTAAATGCTAGCCTAATCCGATATGCTTTAACTGTAAGTCTAACTATCTATGTCTCTTATATTGAGCAGTTTTGGTCTACTGCAAAGATCAAAATAGTCAATAATGAAAGACAAATACATGTCAAAGTTAATGGCAAGATAATAGTAATATCAGAATCATCTGTGAGGAGAGATCTTCAATTTAATAATGAGGATGGTATTGCTTGTCTCACAAATACGAATTATTTTGAAAACCTTCAATTGATAGGATATGAGAATCTTTCTGATAGACTTACTTTTTATAAATCTTATTTTTCCCATCAATGGAAGTATCTTATACATACCATCTTGCAATGTTTAAGTTCAAAATCAACTGCATGGAATGAATTTGGTACAAATATTGCATCTGCAGTTATATGTTTGGCTAAGAATCAAAAATTTAATTTTTCTAAATTGATTTTTGATGGTATGTTGAGAAACTTAGATCCTAATTCTAAAAAGTTCTTAATGTATCCAAGGTTTTTACAACTATTTTTGAACAATCAAATTGAAAATCTTACACCAACTTTTAATGATGAGTACAATACACCTTCTTATACTAAAAAGGTTTTTGTAAACATGAGAAGGCAAGGAAAAGATTTTTCAGGAACTGTGAAACCATTGTTTGCTACTATATTGATACAAACTCAAGCAGATATGGGTGAAGGTTCAGGATAACCCACTGAACCCCAACATATACCTACTACTGCTTCACCATCTAATATTAAACCAATCCCTATTATTGCATCATCATCACAACCCCAAAAGACTCATAAACGTAGGAAAACCAAAAGGCCCACTGAGATATCTCAGTCTAGTGGACCTACTACCCTTGTAGCAGATGAGACTATCCATGAAGAGAGTGGAGATAGTATGGAAAGGGCTGCCACTACTACTGCTAGCTTAGATGCAGAGCAGGACAGTGGTAACATAATTAGGACCTAATCCATGGCAACACTTAATGAGCCTATTCCTTAAGGAACTAGTTCAGGTAGTGGTCCTCAAACTAGGTTTGAGAGGTTATCTAAACAGTCTAATGATCCACCTCTCTCAGGAGTTAACACACCTGGAAGTGGGGAGGACTGACTGAAAATTATGGAATTGATAGAAATTTGTATAAAATTGTCTGACAGGGTTCTTGCCTTGGAGAATGTCAAGACTGCTCAGGATTTAGAGATTACTAGTATAAAGAAGAGAGTCAAGAAATTGGAAAAGAAGAAAAAGGCAAGAACTCCATAAGTCAAGAGGAGATTATTCAAAGTCAGGATAGAGTCCTCTGCTGAAAAGAGTTTGGGTGATCAGGAGGATGCATCCAAACAGGGGAGGAATGAAGACCAAGATGATGATATTTCATGGTTTTAAGAGGATGCAGAGACTCAGGGGAGGTATGATCAGGATATTGATATTACTACTGCTAGTGCACCAATTACTACTGCTGGTGTATCTGTTAGTACTGCTGAGCCAAGTACTCATCTAACAACAAAAACAACTGTTATTGAAGATGAAGATCTCACAATTGCTCAGACACTTATGAAGATGAGAAGTGAGAAATCAAAAGAAAAAGCTAAAGAAAGAGGATCAAAAGAAAAATCTAGTAAGCCTGCTAGTAGACTAACAAGAGGAGTGACTATGCAAGAACCTAGTGAGTCTAGAACAAGAAAAGTAGTACCTCCTTCACAACATGATCTAAAAGACAAGGGAAAAGCCAAAATGATTGAACCAGAGAAGCCATTAAAGAAAAAGGATCAGATCAAGTTTGATGAAGAAGTGGCTAAAAGACTTGCAAAAGAATTAGAGGCTGAGTTAGAAGAAGAAGAAAGGGTTGCAATACAAAGAGAAGAAGAGGCTAACTTAATTTCATGGGATAATACTCAAGATATGATGGAGGCAGATTATGAGTTAGCTCAGAGACTACAAGCAGAAGAACAGGGAGAATTAACCATTGAAGAGAGGTCAAGATTGCTTGTAGAATTAATGAACAAAAGGAAGAAGCACATTGCAAAGCTTAGAGCTAAAAAGATCAAAAGAAAACCTCCAACTAAAGCACAACAGAGGAATAAAATGTATACCTATCTAAGAAATATGGCTGGATACAAACACACTCAGTTGAAGAACAAAAGTTTTAAAGAAATTCAGATGTTGTTTGACAAAGAAATGAAGAGGGTGAATTCATTTGTTCCTATGGATTCAGACGTGGTGAAAGGCAATGGAAAGAAAACTAAAAGCAGTAGAAAGGAAACAGTTAGTAAGAAAAGAACAGGTGAAGAACTTGATGAAGAAAGTGTCAAAAGGCAAAAACTAGAAGATGATGCAGAAAAGGCAGAACTTCAACTTTGTTTAGAGATAGTTCCAAGAGATGATGAAGCTGTCAATGTTGAATCAATATCTACAATATATCCAATAGTAGACTGAAAGACACACATTCTAACAAAAGATAAGATGTATTATGAGATCATCAGGACTGATGGAAGTACTAAATTTTACAAGATATTCACTGCAATGCTTGATGATTTTAACAGATAAGATGTGTTAGATCTATACAGGCTGGTAAAGAAAAGATTTGAGATAACAAGTCCTAAAGGATATGACAAATTACTTTGGGGAGATCTTATAACTCTATTTGAGCTAAGTGAGGAAGATGAAATCTGGAAAGCTCAACAAAACTACACATTGATAAGCTGGAGGTTATATGATTCATGTGGAGTTCATGTATTATTAATGGATACTGGAATTACTATTCACATGATAGTTGAAAAGAAATATCCTCTTACACAAGAAATGCTTTCAAGTATGTTAAGTAGAAGACTAGAAGTTGATCATGAGTGTGAAATGGCTTATAAACTTCTCAGATTTACAAGATCATAACTTAAGAAGTAGAAGAGTATTTGAATACATCCTCCTGAGGATTAAGAAGATTTTATTGAATAAACTTGATGATTAATATGATGAATATCAAGTTTAGGGGAGGATTGTTAGGAATAAAGGCTTCTTAACTGTTACTACCGCTGGTTCAAGTTACTGCTGCTAGTTATGAAGATTACTACTGCTGGTTATAGTTTCTACTATTGGTGAAGATTGCAGGAAATACTCTAAGTCATTACTACTGCTAGTTATAAAGTTACTACTGCTAGTATTAGTTACTACTGCTAGAAGAGTTTCTACTGTCAGTTATAAGTTAGTACTGTTAGTTATATGTTAGTACTGCTGATGTGATAAGAATGAGATATTTTAGGAAAAGATATGTATGTATAGAAAACGCGTTGTAAGCCCATTAGGGTTCCTTGGTGTATAAAAGGAGACCCTAGGGCATGTAGGTTAGTATCTCAATATCTCATCTTCATATATCATCTAGAAATCGTTTTGTTATAGCTTCAAGGTTTTTTATAACCCTAACACTATTAAGAGTGTTCGTATTAATATATTGAGGCTGAAAGTTTGGTATTATACAATCTTGTTTGTTACTGTTTTATTGCTTATTCTTCTTAATATCATAGACTAGATTCCGCATAGTCTTTGATATATTCAATCAAAGTTTCTATCATAGTTGTCTTGGATTTATTCAATACAACTAAGCCTTTTACAAGCTAAGCAAGATCTATTCAAGTGGGATCAACAAGTGACGTGTAATGGTTTTCTCCGCCTAAAGAGAGCTTGTTGACATAGTGAAATCTCGAGTTGGATACTCGGGGAGTGGAGTACGGCAAAGAAGAGCTTCGTATCCGAACCACTATAAATCTCGGTGTTGTGGTTTGATTGTTCTATCTCTTATCTCTTGTCTTTCATTTATACTTTGTATTTACTCTTTGTATTATGTTTGTATTGTTAGTAGCTAGATATATTGTTTATCTATATTGTTGGTTGATCTCACATATACTCGAATCTAACATTTTTATAACCAAAGTTTTAAGACGCCAATTAACGGGTAAATATATTCAACTCCCCCTTCTAGTTTTCACAATTGGTATCAAAAGGCGAGGTCACTTAAGATTTTTAAAATATATTGTATTTTAAATCTTGGATCAATCTATGGATTCTGACAAATATCTAGAAGGGCAATCTATGCAATGACCACCACTCTTTGAAAGTGATAGTTTTATTTCTTGGAAAAATTGATTCGAAACTTATGTGAAATCAAAAGTTCTTTATCTTTGGCATGTCATTACTAACAATGATTTCCAACCTATTAAAATAATCTGGAAAACAAACTTGATGAGGTTGTCCCTTTTGAAAAAACAAAACGATGATCTCAAAAAGAGACTTGCGAAAAATAACAAATCAAAAATAGTTATTTACTATGCTTTGCCTAATAAAGAATACGAAAGTTTTTTATGTGTAATACAGTAAAAGAAATTTGGAAAACCTTGTTAATTACCCATCAAGATAATAGTCAAGTCAAAGGCAACAAGATCGACATTTTGTTACAACAATATGAACAATTTGTCATTTCCAAAGACAAATCTATAGATAGTGCTTTTGCTAGATTTAATACTATTATTACTAGTTTAAAAGCTCTTGATGAAGGTTACTCTAGCAAGAACTATGTTAGGAAGTTTCTTAGGGCTCTACATCCTAAATGGAGAGCAAAGGTCACAGAAATCGAAGAGTCGAAAGACTTGACATCACTATTACTTAATGAACCTATCGGGAACCTTAAAGTTCACGAGATGATCATCAAGAAAGATTCTGAAATAGTCAAAGCTAAAGGAGAAAGGAAATCCCTTGCTTAAAAGGCTAAAAGGGAATCTAGTGATGAAGAAAGTTTGACTTTCGGAAGTAAAGACGAAGAGTACGCCATGGCGGTTAGAGACTTCAAGAAATTCTTCAAGAGAAGAGGTAGGTTCATGAGACAACCACAGAATGACAAAAAGACATTCCAAAGAAGTCGAGACAACAAGAACGACAAAAGCGATAGCAAGTGCTTTAGATGCGGAGATGTTTGGTTTATTGATTTGATGATTACAAAACTACATGTGCTTAAATGAAGACGAATGAAACCACAAGGGACTAATTCGTTTACAATGGAATTCTACAAGCTGGTGGAGAACATAAAGATTGTAGAAGATATTGATCAAGATTTAAATGATTTAGTTTCCTTATCTATTTTAGTTAGCTTCCTTTGTAAGTCATGATCTCTCTATATAAAGAGATCATAGACACATAGTTTTAGCATCTAGAAAACACAGGCTTCCAATGAGAGTCTAGTAAATGTGTGTGTGTGTACACAGTATTAGTTAGTTAGATAGTTAGTAGAAAGTATAGACGTTTATGGTGTAGCCCCAAGGATCATTTGATTCCTGTTATATGTTGGTAGCCGTTCTATGATTTGATCACATAGAATTGGGGCTGTGTTGAATAAAAGAAAACCTTGTGATAACATTGATTCGTTCCTTATTAATTCCGATGTGCAAATATTCAATCTGTGTTATTATTATCCTAGATGAGAACTAATCATTCTCAAGTCTTAAACGATCTAAGGAGTTTTATCAAACTCTACAAGAGACCCGAATCATCTTATCAGAGAATGTCTGAAACCACCAAAGGATAAGAACCAAAAGGCTTTCGTTGGAGGTTCTTAGAGCGATAGCGATGAGGAAGATTTTGAAAAGGCTAAAGACAAAATGTGTCTCGTGGCTCAAGCATCTAGCGAGGTACATTCTGAATCCTCTTACTTTAGTGATGAAATCTCTTCAATAAATGATATTATTTTAGATAGTGAATATAATAAGTTGTGTAAAATGAGACTAAAAATAATCACTAAGAACAAAAATTTAAAAGCCATTAGAAATAGTTTAGAAAACGAAATTAGTGAGCTAAAAGAAAAGTTGTCTAGAATCGAGAGAAACAAGGAAGTTGATCTCCAATGTACAATGTGTCAAACACTTAAAATTGACAATGAAAAACTCAAAGAGGAAGCCCTCAAGCTAACTCAAGTTCAAAAGAGTATACACTTACTAAGTGAAATGTTAAGTCTTCAAAAATCCTTCGGAGATAAATCAGGTCTAGGGTTTAACTCATTTGAAGCATCAACAAGCGGGACTAAGAAAACAAAATTTGTAAAATCTGTAAATTCTTATTATGAGACGCCTTCTGTAGAGTCCCCTTGATGGTTGGTGGCGGCCCTTAGTGTAGGAATTGGCCCCAAAGCATAATTATGGGACCGCCTGTTATTCAAATGGGAAATTGAAAACAAATATGTTTCTTTTTCAAAATCTATTTGGGTTATAGACCAAAAAATTTTATCTGGTAAATAACATTAAGTTCCCGTTGCTTGTGATGATGAGGTTAAAGGTTTTTTAAACCTTCTTTATAACCAGAGTCGGGATTTTCTAAAATCAAACTTTAGGTAAAAAAATAACTCCCCTCCTAGGAGAATTAATAATCTCATCCTCGATCTAAAACCCCAACACAAACAAAAAGAAATTTGGATTACAAAACATAAATGACTTTCCCCGTAACTTGGAATAACTTCCAACCTCAAAGTTACATGCCATGGGGAATTTGTCCTCCATTTCCACATCCCAATCAAATGAAAGAAATGCAAGGGATGTTTAACACTAACAACTTTGGATCCATGATATATTAGAGACCAAAATTTTAAGTTATTGTTTTATATAAATAGATATGCCTTAGGATCGATTTGGAGCCCGACAAGTGGATAAAAGATAGTGGGTGCTCTAAACACATGACGGGCAACCAAAAGCTCTTCTTATCCTACAAGGCATACAATGGAGGTAACGTCATTTTTTGTAGTAATCTACGCGGTAACATCATTGGAAAGGGTACGATCTCTCATGGCTCACTTAATATTGAAAATGTAGAACATGTAGATAATTTAGGATTTAATTTGCTAAGGGTAGGTAAAATATGTGATAGTAAGTGTAAGGTTATATTTTCTGAACATGATAGCAAAATTACTAAGGATGGAAAGGTCATAGGTAGAGGTATTGGGAAAAGAGGCTTATATGTGATGAAATTAGAAAAGAAGCCGGAAGACAAAATTTGGCTTACAACGATTGCCGAAAACTCTACTTCGTGGCATAGGAGATTAGGTAACACAAATATGCGTCTAACTCAATCATTGACATGTAAGGATTTAGTTAGGAATTTACCTAAGCTTAAGTTTGATCAACATTTTTATGATACTTGCAAAATTGTAAAACAAGCTCACGCTAGTCACAAAGCTAAGAATATAGTCTCAACGACTAGATGCTTAGAACTCCTTCATATAGATCTTTTCGGTCCATCTGCCGTACAGATTTACGAAGGAAACCTCTACACCTTAGTGATAGTAGATGACTATTCTAGGTATACATGGACAAGATTTCTTAAAACCAAAACCGAGGCTTTTGAGCAATTTGAAATATTTATTAAGAAAATAAAAAACCAATTAGGATGCTTAATAGTGTCAATTAGGATGGACCATGGTAGAGAATTTGATAATAAAGTGCAATTTGGAGAGTTCTGTAATGCCAATGGTATTACACATAACTTCTCAGCTCCACGCGTTCCATAATCAAATGGCATGGTAGAAAGGATAAATAGGACTCTACAAAAAATGAGTAGAACAATGTTAAATGAACAATCGTTACCACACAATTTTTTGGTGTAATGCCATAGACACTTCAACCTACATCCTTAACTGAATCCTAATTAGATTCATCTTAGGAAAAACACCATATAAACTCTTGAGAGGTAGGAAACCTACTCTTGATTACTTCAAAGTGTTTGGAAGCAAATGTTTCATTCTAAACACCAAAGATTACCTTACCAAGTTTGACCCAACGTCATACGAAGGTATTTTCCTAAGTTATTCTCAAAATAGTAAAGCCTGTATCTCTCCTATATCAATATACACCATCAAAATCGAAGAATCACTCAACGTGACATTCGATGAAACTCCTCCACCATCTAAAACATTACCCTTGGTGGATGATGACTTAGATGAAGACGAATCAATTAAGGTTACCAAAAAGAAAAACTTAGAAAACAACATTGAGGATGAAACTTTAGAAGTTGATGAAATTGTCAACATTAAGGAATATAAAAACCATCCATTAGAAAATGTCATAGGAAACCTTAACCAAAGAACGCTTAGGTCTCAAGCCCAAAATCAAAGTAACTTCTTTTGTTTTATATCAACTATAGAACCTAAGAATGTAAATGAAGCCTTAAAGGATAAAAGTTGGATAATTGCAATGCAAGAGGAATTAAACCAATTCATTGCAAATGAAGTTTAGGACTTAGTACCACATCCTAAGAGTATGCCAATTATAGGAACTAAATGGGTGTATAGAAATAAGCTAGACGAGAATGGTGTTGTATCTCGTAATAAGGCTAGATTAATAGCTCAAGGTTATAATCAACAAGAGGAGATTGATTATGATGAAACTTATGCTCCTATAGCTAGATTAGAGTCCATTAGAATTTTATTAGCCTATGCTTATACCTTAGATTTTAAATTATTCCAAATAGACATAAAAAATGCATTCCTAAATGGTTTTATCAATAAGGAGGTATACGTGGCACAACCTCCTGGATTCATTGATTTCAAAAAACCTAATCATGTTTATAAACTTAAGAAATCTTTGTATGGTCTTAAACAAGCTCCTAAAGCTTGGTATGATAGATTAAAAGCTTTTCTTATTAAACATGAATATAACATGAGAATGGTAGATAACATACTTTTTATAATAAAGAAAGGTTCAAATCTCATCATTATTTAAATAAATGCCGACGACATTATATTCGGTTCAACTTGTCAGGAGTTGTGTGATGACTTCGCCAAAATCAAGCACGACGAGTTTGAAATAAGCATGACGGGTGAACTAAACTTCTCCCTTCGATTACAAATAAAACAAATGGAAGATGGCATCTTCTTTAACTTATATAAATATATTAAAGAAATGCTTAAGAAATTTGGCTTATAAGATTCTAAACCAATGAAAACACCCATGTCCTCAGATATGAAACTCACGAAAGACGAAGAGTGTGAGTCTGTAGATAGTACTAAGTACCGAGGCATGATATGTAGTTTATTATACCTAATGGCAAGTAGGCCTGATATCATGTTTAGTGTATGCCTTTATGCACGCTTCCAAGAGGATCCCAAAACCTCTCATCTTGAAGCGGTTAAGCGTATCTTTCGATACATTAAAGGCACTACGTACTTAGGATTATGGTATCCTAAGGGGACCGACATAGAAACTATAGTATATGCCGACTCTTATCATGCGGGAGATTATGTGGACCGAAAAAGCTCTAGTGGTATTTGTATGTTCGTAGGATGTTGTCTAACATCGTGGTTCTCGAAGAAACAAATCGCTCTTGCTATATCCACGACCGAACCCGAATACGTAAGCACCAGAAAGGCATGTAAACAAGCACTATGGATGAAACAAGCTCTTATCGACTAGGACGTTCGACTTGATCCGATCATGTGGGACAATAAAGGCGCGATTGACCTAAGCAAAAAGCCGATGCAACACTCATGGACGAAACACATCAAAATACATCACCATTTCCTTCAAGACAATGTCTAAAAAGGAAACAACTCCACGAAAAGTCTCGTCTAAAGATAATATCGCCGACATTCTTACCAAACCCCTCAAACGCGAATCGTTCAATTATCTTCGTCTTGGTTTAGAATGATGGAACACATTTCGTAAATTAGTCTCTTCTTTTCTTCTAGTCTTGATTCTAGTTTATGTTCCTTTGCTTATCGTGACAACTTAATTACTTCATCCAAAATATTTTAAGCATTTTTAATTAGCGAAATGCAAATTAAAATGTCACTCCTTTTAAAAAATTCATCAAAAATCAAGTCTAAAACCCTCTGCTAGAGGCGGTCCCTATAAACCAGGCAGCCCCCATAGGTTTATGGGACCATCGGCAAGGAACTATGTAAAGTCTGGCCATCTTTTTAAAACTAAAAAACAAACATCCCTCTTCCTCTCAACTATAGTGACGAACAAACCCAAAACCACCCACACTTCAAAATAAACCATTAAAACACAAACTAAAGGTGCAATCAACATCAATTATCATCATAAACATCATAAACA
The DNA here is from genome assembly GCA_026074375.1 of Tanacetum coccineum. Taxonomy (NCBI): domain Eukaryota; kingdom Viridiplantae; phylum Streptophyta; class Magnoliopsida; order Asterales; family Asteraceae; genus Tanacetum; species Tanacetum coccineum. The sequence continues at coordinate 3,243 of BQNB010102433.1, read as the reverse complement.
TCATCAATTGTAAGTTATTTCATCAGTTTTCTTCTTAATCTGAGTCTAGGATTCAATTGAACTCGAAATCATAAATCAACGGGTTTTCATCTTTTCGAGTGTTATTAAGCAATTAAGACTAGAATAACATAATGTATAAGTATTATTAATCCCGTAGACGTAAGATTTGCATAATTGAGTGTGCTTGGACAAATTTTTTGACATGAACAAAAACCTAATTTATTTTAAAAAATTTCTTACATTAGGAACCTCATAAAAATGTTTTTATGCATTGTTAATACATTCCAAAAATGTTTTTGCACTCATGCTTAATGATCTCATGACCGTTGATCGGGATATATATCCAATATATATTTTTGACATGTTTGGATGAGCAAAAGTAAATAAAGGAGTGTTTGGGTTAACTCATAAGTTTTTCTTTAGAGTCGAGTTAACCGCAACTCCACATTTGTTGCATATGGCACACACTAGGCACATTTATTTTTTAAAATTCGATTTCACAATCATAAAGTTATATATATTAAATTTTCTTCGTATAGGTGATAATGCCTCGTGTGACTGCCTTTGACCACGCAAATACTCACAGCTATATTCTAACCATTTCTAATGAATACACTCTACCTTTGAAATACAACTTTGAATTTATTGAAAATCGTTGCATTCATAAGGTTCGGGTTATGGATCCTAGCTTTGATAATTTAGTCTATCTAAATACCATGTTTGGAATGATCGGTTTGGATTGTCTTTTAAAAATAAGTGAGCAAATTGTACCCCGGTTCATTCTTGAGTTCTATAGTCAATTTCGTCTTACCTAAATTTGGAAGGTCAGATGTTGGCTGAGTTCATCATCTAAAACAAGTTCTTTCCCCTTACTCTCGAAGAGTTCGGTCAAATTCTTCGCATTCCTATCGAAAGTCAATGTTATTTTTATGACAAGTGGTCACTTGACAACTTTGAGTTTAGGGTTCTCTCGAGTGGCCTTTATCAAACTACCCCTCTTAATCCTGATGACATAAAACTCTATTTTCAAGTTGAAAGGGAGGAACCCTTAACTCGTACCCATCATGGTCAAACTATTGATGTTGAGGAAAATCAAATTTTAACTCGAGAAATTCAACCGATTATAAAGACTTGGGTCGACATAATTCGTGAAAATGTCTTTTGTCTTGGTGGCAACCGAGATCGTGTTTCGACTTGTTTGTGTCATATGCTCTATTGTATCGCGACCTCCACGAGATAAAATCTTGCATTCTTTGTTGCAAAATGAACAGAGTTGGTCACGCGTCAAGCTCGGTTGATTCTACCATATGGTATGTTATTGACTCGCTAAATTAATCATGTCATGTCAAATTCTCCTGAGTTGTCAAATGATCGTTTTGTCTTGTACGATTGTGTCATGCATTGATGTGTCGTTGTGTAGGTGTTATTTATGTTTTCAAGTTTTAAATTTATATTTTGCCGACTTTACCTAAAACAACACTTTAATGGGCAGTGTACCCGATTAGATAGAGTTTCGTAGTAAGTAGGGTTTCGATCACTAAGAGCGAGAACTAATCTTTAATTCTATCAATATTTTGGTTAACTAAACTATGTTAATTCAATTCTATGTTAAACCTATGCTAAACCTATGTTAATCCTAATTCTAACAAACAAGAGGGGTTTTTTAGTCTGAGAGACTGGCACGGGTTTTGTGGTAACTTAGATCAATTTAAAACACAATAACACACGCAAGCAGATAGACAAAAGATAGAAGAGCAGTCTAGCCAAATATAAGAAAACTGTATTAACCATGATTAATCCAATTAAAACGTTGGTTTGTTTATTTAGTGCAATGAGTGCTTATCTCGAGGCGGCATATCTTTCTAAGATTTAGGCGGTACTTCTTCCTAAAACCTAGACACGTAGAATTCTGTTACAATTAAACAAATCCGCATAAAGCATCCTATTTGCTGATTATAATCTATCTTAGGAGATTAATAATGATGTTCTTATTAAAACCCTAGCCCATTGGGACTTTACCCACTTACCGATTAATGGTAATTTGTATTCTAGTAGTCCACTGGCCAAGTCTTTATCAATTAACTAAGAACGTACTCGTTGATCCCAGGTTCACCTGCTGGTCCAACTAAGCTCATTAATCTAAAGGCAAAAATAGGTCATTATTTGTGAACCTATTGATCTAGATATGTAATTCACTATATGGAGAGCCATCCCGGCATCAAGATAACTTGGTCGGTATCACTAGATCTAGTTAAATGATAGGTCACATACAAAAGCACATAAACAAGTATAAATTGATAAACATAAATAAGCAATCAACGATAAATTAAGAAGTCGATATAAACAAACCAAACATTTAAATCTTTATAACCATGGCTAATACCCAAGGGTATTAGCCCTTAATCATTGTGATAAATACAAGAGTAATAATTCAACCAAGGTAAACTAATCGAGTTAAACAAATGATACCAAAAATTGAACAATTACTAGAGTATAGGAGATTACAAAGTGTTTCCTATAGAATTAATATCTTTGCTTGACCTATTCTGCTCTTCTTGTCTTCTGAAAATTGTCTTTTGTGGTTAAGGTATCGAAAATATTATCAAGCACACAGAATACCCGTTTTTAGGTTTTCTATTTATACTGTTTGGAATTTGGTCGATACGGCGTATCAAGAGAGTTGGATACGGCGTATCAGGGGTTTGTTGGAGTAGGGACCACGTTCGATATATTCCAAAATATTTTATTTCTTTATCTTGAATATGGCATATAGATGTCTCCTGGTTACGGCGTACAGGACTTTGTATCTTTGTGGTTTCTTGTGAAGTACATGCACATATACGCCTTATCTTCCTTGATGGATACGGTGTATAGGATGTCAGAGTCAGTTTCTTCATATTTCTTCGTTTAAGCTCCAGAATGCGTGCCTTTTAGCTAATCTTCACCAAGTACTTCATAATTACTACAATTCTCAAATATAAACGATTAAGTAACAATTCTTGCAATAATTATACAAAATGGGTATTTTACATGGGATAAATAATGCTATAAAAGTGACGTTATTTGATGTCATCAAATATCCCCCCACTTAAATCCTACTTGTCCTCAAGTAGCCTTTAGAAGTTTATAAAAATATATCCCTAAGGATTTTTTTTCGTTAAGCATTTATTTGATCAATTACAAGTACACAACCAAACACTTCACAAAATAAGAAGATGAAAACACTCAAATCACTCAACTAAT
>BQNB010102432.1:0-18992 GCA_026074375.1 Tanacetum coccineum | reverse complement strand
CATCAGTTAACTTAAAGTCTGGAGACAGAACAACACATTAAGTATCAGTAAAAAGAACACTATTCTTCTTGTCACACATTTGTGAAACACTTTCCTAGTAATTTTCCCTCCTTTGGAATTACCTCCAAATGCAACAAATCCTCTATTAATCTTTTCATAATAAGTAAGATAGGATTTGTTTTCTGTCATGTGCCTAGAGCATCCACTGTCAATCACTCCTTTATCCTTCAAATTTTGTTGTGGATTGCCCTGCACATAATGGTAGGAAAATTAATTTCTTTTGGGGATCCAAGCCATTACTGACTTGGATTTGCCTTGTGCATTAATATAGTCAAATCTTTTAAAAGACATTGATGCACCATTGTTTCTGGAGACATGGTCTAAAACTTTGTGCTTTGGTATCAAAACCCAACATGCTGAGGCCTTAACAACATTTCCCTTGTTTCCTTTAACAGCACTAAGTACTGCTTTTGGCCTAGCAGTGTGTGTTTAGTAAATGTAGTGAATTGTTCTTTCTTTTATCATCGTCAATGGCGGCACGAGAAGGAGGAGGAGGTGGTAGACCTAACCACCCAAGGGGCCCACCTGGTCCTCCTATGCACAATAAAAGGTTGAAACCTTTCGACCGTGAAAAAGTTGTTGTTAGGTCTTTTATTCATATCATTGTTTTTTTTATAAATATAACACTTATTTTGTGTTTAAGTTTTAATTGGTGTTGTTTATTTGTCTGTGAGCTGTTATTGTTGTTTATAGGGTTTCGAATTTATGTTGTACATATACACAATTTTAATTTACTTTTCAAATTATTAGGGGGTGTTTGTTTCGGCTTATAAAACATAAGCTCATTTGGGCTTATATTTCATAAGCCCTCATTTTTCAGCTTATTTTGAAACTTGTGGGCTTATATAAGTTTATTATGATATGATAAACTTATATAAGCCCATAAGTCTCAGAAATAAGCCAGAAGATTAGGGCTTATGGAATAGAAGCTGAAATCAAATTTGATTTAGGCTTATATTTCATAAGCCTCAATTTTCTGGCTTATTTTGAGACTTGAGGGCTTATATAAGTTATTATGACATAATATACTTAATATAAGCCCTTAAGTCTCAAAATAAGCCAGAAAATTGGGGTTTATCAAATATAAGCCCGAATGGGCTATGTTTCACAAGCCGAAACAAACACCCCCTTAATCAGGAAAAACATAAGGTGATTTATGAACATATAATACGTAGATGGACATCGCTGATTTGTATAGAATGGAATGAAATATAGGATAAGTTTGGCTTAGTTCTTTGATGAGTCATGTTTGTGTATTTATGAGATAGGATTTGATCACTAGTGGCAAAAAGGCTTGTGACTATCACACTAAAAGGTGTGAGGTCTCAAGTTCAGTTCCTGCTAGCTGCAAACCTCCTGAAAAGGGAGGGCTTTGCCTGGTTTGAGTCTGTGTGGCGGTGGGTTCAAACCCCGCGGATTAGTTAGACAAAAGGTCGGAAACCATGGTTAGGATTTGAGGTGGGGGAGGGAGGTGGATGTACTACTTTTCTTGTACATGATTATTTGAATGGGGCTCATAAAATGAGGAATGTTTTGGAGTTTTTTAAGCACATATATTTTAAGCTTTGTATTGCTTATTGATATTTAATTTGAATTTTGAAAAGTACTAGTTATTGCGGGAATAGATTTTTTATACGCCACGTAGTTATATGGATCAAGTGAGGGAGGGCGTTGTAATTCATGCTTGACTAGAGACACAAATTAAGCTTGATAGCTTGTAGTTTGAAACACATTGTTTTGTTTTGGGATATTATGTAGTACCTGTTTGGAGTCAAAACGCAAATGACGGTTACAGACCGGAAGGTCATAGGAAGAAAGGTCCTAATCAAAGCAAAAGGACATGCGCTATTGCTATTGAATCATGTCTATGTTGTTAATATGAGATCCTACGTCAAAGACCTTTTTAGCACAAATAAGTCGGATACAAACCCTGAAGAAGTGAACACTCAACACTCCTACGTTTTGAGGCACATCCACTTCTCAATATGGGTACTAGCAAATGGGAATTTAATTAAGACATGTTCTAAAATTCGTTCTTAAAGTTTCCTAACTGTTTTATTTAGTGAGACCCACCTAATTGGCCACCTAGATGACAAATGTGCCCACCTAACTGTTTTAAAGTTTCCTAACTGAATTATGTTTTGCTCGTCATCAATCTTTCTTAGCTAGGAGATAGTCTCTCCAATTCCTTCTATGTAACTGTATTCGTGTCAAAATGGTTTCGTACCGACATAAATATTCTCATATGTTTACGTAACCTGAAATCATAGTTTATTCTCTTAAATTAAATTGCTTGTGTGTCTGTTTAGTCTTTGACTAGCTAGTAAAACAGGAGTCCTAGAAGATCACTCAACTTCATAGCTTCACCTAACAGTTTTTCGAGTTTGACTTATGAGTAAAAGGCACACATTAAACGAAGATGAACATACATAGTCACAGGAAATGCTAGCTTGCCCCCGTTTTTGGTCCTGGATTGCATGTACCAGAACGTGGAACGTTCGCTTTCTGGATCGCGAAATGGATCCCTGATGTTACCGTTCTGAAACAGCATGGTTCGGCGTATCAGCGTACCAAAGACCATGGGTAAGGCGACTTAATAAATTGGGTACAACGATTTTAAGTCCATAATCGGCGATTTTGGTTCACTCGGTTTATTTTTGGGTGAATTTTGAAAGACGTGCGCTTCTATGCAAGTGTCAGCTGAGGATTTAAGAATTAATTTTCGTATGTTATTTTCATGCCAATAAATTTTACTAGTTATTATTGATCAAGTGTTTTCTTTGACATGCAGACTTGCCCATCGCTACTTCGAGTTTTTACGAAGGTAAGAGTGCTTTTTAAGACTAATTTATTTCTTCTTACAGTATTGAAGATGATTATTTGTGCAATAAAATATAATGCCTAAAAACATTACTAATATTTTTCACATCTTTACGTTTTGATAATAACAAAATATAAAAACGTTCAATGTAACATTAAATGTAAACAAGTTAATATTAGTAGTATAATTTTTCATTTGAAATTTATATACTTTCATTGGTAGGAATTAATAATTCTTAATGCATTTTATGATCAAAGAAAATTTTTATTCAACCTCACACTTTTATAAAATGTTGTAAACATTTTTATAAACATTACAAAACATTTTCTACAATTAAAAGAAATGTTTTATTCAAAATAAACATTTTGAAATTCAAATTTTCGGACCTAAAACGGCTAGAAAAGTTCCAAAAAATTCCCCCTACACAAAAGACAAACTGGGGAGCCCCTAGTCTAGGGCGGCCCCCTTAAATACACGGGCGGCCCCCTTAATTTTAAGGGGACCGCCCACCTATTTAAGGGGACCGCCCATAGACTGACGCTCCTCTAGTTTGTCCTATAAATACTGGACTATTCCCCACTATTTTCTCACCTTTTGCACTCATTCTTTCTGTTCTAAAACAGCCCACACATCTCACTAAAATCCTTTGACATTTTATATCATAAGGCTTGTTTCCATAGTGATTTAAGCTCTATTCCTTAAGTGCAAAAGTAGAAATACTTTCATCATCAAGTGAAGAAGTATTACACCTCAAGTGTATATTGCTGCTTCGTTGCAATCCCATATCACATATTTGTAAATCAATTGTAGATCTTGTATTTGTGTTGTAGTAGCTGATCTTGGAATCTTTGTACGGTATAGTTAGATCGCGTGATCTTACCAAGTTAGTGTTAGATAGTTGGATATAAGTTGTGTTTGGTGAAGTGTAGTCACAAGTTGTTGAAGAAGTCTTGAAGTTGGAAATAAAGAAGTCGTTAGAAGTTGGTGTTGTGTTAGATTTGGTTCTAGCTAAGATTAGAACTCGACACTTTAGAGCTTTGGTGTCGTAAATCGGTGTAAGCAACGTTGTGTACGATTTTCTCCGCCATAAGGGAGTTTGTTGACATAGTGAAGAAAACTCTCGAGTTAGGTGCTCGGGGAGTGGAGTAGGGCGAAGAGGTGCTTCGTTACCGAACCACTATAAAATCATTCGGGGTTGTGGTTTGCTTGTTCGTACTCTTACTCTTGTCCTTTATTTATTCTATTTCATATACTTATATTGTTCTATTGTGCATGTATTTGAATTCAAAAAAGTCAAATCTAAATTTTACAACACAAAGATAAACATTAAATTAAAAAGGGGTAAACTATTCAACCACCCTTCTAGTTTTCCACAATTGGTATCATGGAGCAAGTTAAACAAGATTTTAAAATAAGGTTGTTTTTTAAAACTGGAATCAGATGATATGGAATCCGAAAAAAATATTTAGAAGGGCAATCTATGCAAAGACCATTACTATTTGAAAGTGATGAATTTATTTATTGGAAAAAAAAATAGATTCGAAATATGTGAAGTCAAAAAGATCTAGTATCTTTGGCATATTATTACCATGGTGATTTTCCTCTATTCAAATAATTAATCCCAGAAACTAAAAAGGATGAAATTGTACCTTTTCATAAACAAAACGATGATCTTAAAAAGAAACTTGCAAAAATAATGAAGCTAAAATGGTAATTTATAATGCTTTGCCACGTAAAGAATACGAAAGAATCTTTATGTGTCAAACCGCAAAAGAAATTTGGGATACTTTGTTAATCACTCATCAAGGTAATAATCAAGTCAAAGCTAACAAAATAGATCTTCTTGTTCAACAATATGAACAATTCATGATTCCGAAAGAGGAATCAATAGATAATGTCTTTGCTAAATTTAACACTATTATTACTAGTCTAAAAGCACTTGACGAAAGTTTTTCGAGCAAGAATTGTGTTAGGAAATTTCTTAGGGCACTACATCCTAAATGGCGCGCAAAAGTCACGGCGATTGAAGAATCAAAGAATCTAACAACTCTATCACTTGACGAACTCATTGGGAATTTGAAGGTTTATGAAGAAGTAATTAAGAAAGATTTCGAAACCGTCAAGCAAAGGACAAAGTAGATCTATTGCCTCCTTGAAAGCTTAGGAAAGGAATCTAGTGATGATAATAGCTCAACCTCCGATAGTGAAGATGCGAAAACGTCTTGGCCTAAGGAGACTTCAAGGAAAGAAATTTCTTCAAAAGACGAGGACGATTCGTAAGACAACCACATGAAGAGAGAAAATCATTCCAAAGAAAATAAAGACGACAAAAATGGCAAAGGCGAAAAGAAAATGCCTTTATGTGTGGAAGATCCAAACATCTCGTTGGAGAAATGTCCAAAAAAATATCATGTTATCAAAAATCAAAAAGCGTTTGTTGAGGATCTTGGAGTGGATAGCGACGAAAATGAATGAGGAAAAAGACAAATGACAAAAAAGTGTTCTTTGGCTAAGCTCTCCAATGAGGTTACTTTCCAGAAACCGATACTTTAGTGATGACCTTCATCACTAGACGAAAATTGATTTAGATAGTGTATTATTAGTTAGACTATCTAAATTTTTGTCTAAAAGTCATGGATAAAAATAAAACTCTAAAACAAACTAAAATAGAATTAGAGAATGAAGCACTTGAATTAAAAGATAAATTATCTAGGTTAGAAAAAAGTAAGGAAGTAATTGAAGAATGTAAATTATGTCAAGACCTTAAGCTTGAAAATGAGAAGCTTAAAAAAGATAATATCTAGGGCCTAAATCAATTTAATTGATAGTATTCAACTCACTAACAAAATATTAAGTTCTCAAAAAACTTCCAGAGATAAAATCGGGTTAAGGTTTTTAATTTTACCAAAGAGTCACCTAGTGAAACCAAAACAAGTAAAGTTTGAAAGCCCAAAAAGTCGAGTCGAAGGAAAAAATTGACTAGAATCAAACCAAAATCTCAAAAACCAAAAATTTATACTTATGATAACAATAATAAAATTCATATTGCAAGTGATGATGAGTAAAACGTTTTTCTATATATCCCGATTTACTAAAACCTCACACAATGAGGTCTCCCTCTAAAACACCTCCTCCGAGAATGAATAAATAAATTTCATCTCTGTTCCCAAAACACCTAACTATAGGAGATACAAGGTAGAACCAAATTACTCTAACACTAATCTCACTATGTGGTATCATCCTTCACACAATCCGAGGTTTACTCAATGTGAAGATGTTTAACAGTGCTTGTGTTTAGAATCATATTATGCCAAAAACATGTTCGATCAATAACTTTCGGTCCCACTGAAAAAATGGGGACCATGGGCTAAATGATTCAATATCTTACATAGGTTAATCATATACAAGTATCTTTTGGCTTTCGTCAAACATAAATTGAAGATCTCGTTAAGATTTCCTTAAATTCACTTCTTAAAGCTTGCTACTTCAAGATTTTTATGCAATTTCTCTTGAAGGCTAAGGTACGTCTAACTCTTTAATTTCGGTAAATTTTATATTATATTTATATACTTAGTATTATGATATTAGGAAATATGTAGTCTCTCAAGAAAGTTATTTGTTGACTTTCTAGTTTTAAAAGAATTGGTTCATTAGGAACTATTCTTTCACATGGATTATCCATGAACCACTATGAAATGGAAATCTTCTATGGCTACGAACTTACGTAGACGAAGAAAAGTGAGTTAGTGGATAATAATTAACATAGAAGTTTGATTGTTTTGCATCGGAAAATCTTAAACCACTATGGTAAATAACAAACCCCTTCCACCTCGACGCTCGCCTCAACTACGTCTATCAAAATTGCCTTATTGAAGAATCAACTCTATTCCGATCTCTCATCTACCACAATATCTACATGTTCCCGTTTCAAAATATAGCAATTAATTTTTTTTTTCACTCGAAGAAAGTGATTCATCATTTTCGCAAGGAGTAATTGTTTCCAAAATAACCTCAATTGTATTGGACATCTTGATTATCTCGTTCCGAAATAGTCAAAAAAACTTTAATTATACATTGAGTTATTGAAAAATTTGTCAATATTCTTCTCACAAATCTGGTCAAAAAAAATAAGGTGCGCTGGTCCCTTTAACATTAAAGGGGACCGGCCGTGATAAAATGGGTGACCCCCTTTAATTTAATTAAGGGGACCTCCGCCCTTCTGATAAAGACAAACAAACCAATTTTCTCGTCTAATCCCAATTTTTTCTACATCACCCATTTATACTCTCCCTCTTCTCCCTGCTATTGTGGTCGAATCACACACACTCAAAATACCATAAAATTCCAAAATATTTAAATAACTCATAAATTCATCCCAATTTAGCATGGGGCATTCACCTTCTAAATCGATATTAAATTATCTATTGTAAGGGATTTCCTATACTTATCTTTTTTCAATTCATCCAATTTTGTTTCTTAGTCAAATTTGGGTAGCAATTATATTTTTTTGTGTCTTTTGTTTTTTAGATGTCAGAACTAGGAACTTCCATAACTACGATGATCTCCGTAGTCATTTGAATTCAATTCTATTATTTAGAATTGGTCACAATTTTTTTTTTTGATCAGAAAATTTACCCCCCATCTTTAAATATATTTACATATTTTTTATTATTGAAATCATAGGTTTACATTGTTGATTCATGCTAAAAACATGTTAAAACAAACAATACATTGCCCATCGAAATCATAACATTCCTAAAGTATACTTTTCGATTCCAATGGATATGTGTTATAATAATAAGGGGTGTTTGGTTCGTTTATATAGGATCAATTTTTAGGTGTCGAAATAAACCATCACTATAGTTTTGTCACCACTTGTATAACACTTACACAAACTTGTATAAGTCTCTTCAAGATATATAATTCATTATATGTTGATATATTTTATAAAAAGGTTATAAAATAAAGGGGGTTTGGATTGACATTTCAAAAAACATAGTATTGAGTCAAAACAAAACATATTTAAATATTGTCACGTCAAAAATAATAAATTATACTTGTTAAACAAAATATACACTTAACGCATAAATTTTCGACAAGCTAACGAAATTTTGTAATTGATAACGGGGAGTGTTTGGGTTATTGCTCTTGATGTTGAAATATATAAACTATATATATATTCTTCGACGAGGTGAGAATACATAAAGTACATGGTCCATCTTAACGAACAAAATGAGTGAATCATAACCTCTATTTTTTATCATAATAAAAAAACCCACTTTCCCACCTTTTTCTTAAAACTCAAATATCTATCAAACGATAAACCGTTAAACGAACAAAAATACACCATCGCGACGAGTAATTTTTATCTTTCTATAGAGGGGCACTTCTATATACTTTAGACGAAATTTTTTTCAATTTTTTTTTCAATCACGTCTGAAAAAATCACATGTGATTTTTTTAAGAAAAATACACGTGATTTTTTCAGACGTGAATTGAAAAAAAATGGATAATAAAAAAAAAAAAGATCGTCAAAAGTATCGCGCACGAGTAGTTTTTTAATCTTTTTATAAAAGGGGCTCATTATATATATATTGGGACGACTTGTTTTTCGAATTTTTTTTCAGTATCGTCTGAAAATTTCACATGTGGTTTTGTATCTCAGATCTCATGTGATCTTTTTCAGACGTGATTGAAAAAAAATCGGGAAAAAAAAAAGTTCGTTCAGTTGGAAAGAATCGCTAGTACGAGTATTTTTTTTTATCTTTCTAATAGGAGTGCACTTCTATATACTTTCGACGAACTCTTTTTTCGAATTTTTTTTCAATCACGTCTGAAAAAATCAAATGTGATTTGTAGCCACATCACATGTGATTTTATGAAATCACATGTGATTTTTTTCAGACATAACTGAAAAAAAAAAAAAAAGAAAAAAGTGTATTCGAATGTATATCAGAAGTGCCCCTCTATAGAAAGTTGATTTATTCCTCGTCGGATTGGTATATTTCGTTTTGCGTAACGTTTAACGTTGTTGTTGAGCTATTTAATTTTTAAAAAATAGGATAAAAGTGGGTTTTTAATTAAATTAAAATAAGAATTAATATAAACCATTAGATGGAAATAAAATGAATTGACGAGATGAAACAGTTTGTTTTTTTAGACCATGTTCCTTATGGAACTTTTCTCATTCTTCGACATCCTAGATTAAGTCAAAAATAAATTAAGGAACATATACTTCTTAGGTTTTTACTTTTAGTAATCCTTGTCCCACATTTGTCAAAAAATTCACTTTATTTTTTCTTTATTATTTTCTTTTGTAACATTTTTATTTTGTTGATATCTTATTTAGGTGACAAAAATGCCGAAAGCTACTATCAACGATATATCTCTCACTAAATCCTACATCCCAAAAGTATCCAAAATTCTCGGCATCTCCCCTACTATTGCCCAATTCTACAAACCTATTGAAAACCGCAACATTCACGAAGGTCGTGTGATGATCAAGGACTACTATAAATCCAACAAATATTGAGCTACTTTTATAACATTCGTTTCAATTGTCTCTTTCAAATCAACGAACCGATTGTTCCAAGATTCATTCTAGAATTCTATTAGGTCAAGTCATTGTACAAACCGATGAATATGGCTATTACCCACCACCCCCTCCACTATACCACCACCCCCCCCCCTCCCCCCCCCACCCTCCCCCCCCCCCCCCCCCCCCCCCCCCCCATCCCCCTTGTGTGTGTGACATTCAACACGAATTCATAACTCTTACTCTCGCTCAATTCGGTCAAATCCTCAAAATTCCATACAATGGTCAAGCCGTTTTACAAACGAATGGGACCCTTTGCATCCTTTGAGCTATTCTCAAGTTACCGAGGGACCATATTGCCACAGAACTTTCTGACTCCCGACGACATTCAAGCGGACTTTTGAATTGGAACGTGTCGTGGTAGACCGACCATCAAAAGTCAAATTGGTCTCTCTCAATCCAAATCAAATTCTCACCAAAAGATAATTATGCCCGACTTGAAGCAATGCGGAAGAACTCAGTCGAAGAGGATGTGTGAGGACTTTGGAGGACATTCGGGGGACCGTACTCCCAGCTTGGTCTTGCTCACATGTTTGTTTTGTGTTGTTGCCGAATGGAACAATTACAATCTTGCTTAGTTTTTAGTCAAAGAATCCAATGTGCTTAGAGATCTCCCAACGCAATATCTTCTGTTATGAACATGTTTCTTACTCATCTTTATCGACACGTCATGGAAACGTATCCTCATCTTGATAATGGCATCTATAACATTGTTGAGAGAGTCATGCGTCCTCTTTCCCTAAAACAAACTTGACGACCTCGAAGTGATCGTGGCAAGGCGCGTCATTCTGTCTCCTCTTCGTCCTCTCATCATCAAGGCACGTCATCTCATCAACATGATGATGATGATCACGATGTTGAAACTTCTCGAGCAAGTACTCCATCTCCTACCACTTATCTTATCTCCCTCAATCCACTCAACTACCGAAACTACCATATGCCTTCTTATGCTTTCTGACAACCAGATAAGCTCTCTTTGAATGACAAATCACCTTGCTTAACCAAACGCAACAAATGCACAAGGAGATGCGCGGAGGGTTCAAGGTCATTTGGAAAGGCACTAAAAGGAGTGTTTAGCAAGAAGAAGAAGTGAAGAGATAGGAGTAAAGTGAGCTTAGATGTCTAAATGTAGTTTAAGACAATTTTTAACTTGATTATGTGTATGTTCTTAAACAACTTGTGGTGGTGATTTTTCCGATGTTATTCGGTAAGATTATGTTTTTAGTTTTTCTTTAGGTACTTGTTTGCTATGTTTGACTTAAACCTTTAGTTATTTTATTTAATCTACTACTTATGCTACTTTGGTTTAATTGACTTGATATGTTTATTACATGTTATATGATTAAATGTGCTCATACAACTCAATAGGGCTTGCTGCAAATAAACCCCAAATCGAAAATACTCTCATCATACAAAATTCTGAGAAAAAGCCATTATTCTGTAAAAAAATTGGAAGCCAACAGAGGGCGGCCCCCTTAATTCATAACGGGCGGCCCCTTTATCTTTAAGGGGACCGCCCTAGTAAATCACGGGTAAAACAGTATTATCCCTGTATTATTTACCTAGTCCTTAGCTATCTTTGCCCAGAATGATCGAACACATTTGGAACAACTAAACTAGTTCTTTTTCAATCTTTTCAATCCATTCTCTTCCTATAAATCCTTACCTAATGGTCATCACCAACACATATTCACCTAATCATACTACTATCTACTATCTATCATCCATGGCTTCCACTAGAGCTTCCATTTCCAAAGCCTCTAGAGACCATAAATTAAAATCATCTTACACCAAAACTATTATTTGTAGTTTTATCCCAAGTTGACATAAAAAACTCCATCACCCAAACTTCATCTCTCATCACTTTAGTGCTACCTAATACACCTTCAAAACACCATCTCAACCATAGATACTTCTTCATCTCAATTGACTACTACCTAATCACCACCTCATTAACACTCACTTTCACCCATTGGTTACTTAACCACCAACATCTCCTCCTCTAAGAGTTTCTCACCACCTCCAACTCAAGGAAAATGCATCAAATGGACATCACTCTCTACACTATCCCCAATTACCCCACTTGATGTCCTATTATTACTCCATCCACCTTCACCATCCTATTGTTAGTCATCCCATTCCTTGGTCTAGATACCTTATTGAGGCACATGGAGATTCTGTTGTGTTGCATTCTCAATCGTACTCTCATATTTGGATTGAAGATGAACTTTCCAATTATGTTTCATATATTGAACACATGCTCTCTCAACCATCATGCCCACCACCTCTCCATCATTCACCCAAACTAAACACACTTTATGTTTTGGTTTTTTTTAATAACTTAATTGTCACCTTACATTTCTGACATCGCAAGTCCATATAGTGGTTCATCTTGTTATAGGGAATCTTTGTAGTTTAAAATTTTCATGTATGTTAGCATGATATTTATTTTCCTTATGTATGCATGAGTGTGGTTCACACACTATTTTAATTTTAATAGATGATTATTGTTGGTTGCATTGCTATTATGCCATATTTTTCTTTCTTGTTACATGTTAGAAATACTTGTATTGTTCAAACTCGTTTTTGTAGCCAAGAAAATCATACTGATTCTTCGGTACCTCGAACGAGGGGGAGAAACCACATTCATAGGGGGAGCATTTATTCCGTCGCAGTAACTAGCAATTCTCGACGGTGTCTTTTTGATTCTACAAAAAAGGGGAGAAATGACATGAAACTCACTAAATACTTGTTTAAAAATAATTTTACATTTAATGAGTTTAAATTTTGTAATCATCAAAAAGGGGAAGATGGTTGATAAAATATAATGCCTAAAAACATTACTAATATTTTTCACATTCTTTCGTTTTGTTATCACAAAATATAAATTCGTTCATTGCTAAAATTTTAAAAGTAAACAAGTAATTTAGTAGTAAATTTTCTTCTCGAAATTTATATAACTTACAATGTATGAATAATATAATTGTTTAATGCATTTTATGATCAAAGAAACATTTTATTTCAACCTCACTTTTATAATATGTTGTAAATATTTTTTATAAAACATTACATCAAATTTTCATACCAATCAAAAGAAATGTTTTTATTCAAAATAATATTTTGAAATTCAAATTTTCAGAACTACAACGGATAGAAAAGTTCCCAGAAAATTCCCCTTACACAAATAGACAACTGGGGAGCCCCTTGTAGAGGGCCGGCCCCAATTTAAATACTCGCGGAACCTTTAATTTTAAGGGGGCCGCCACCTATTTAAGGGCGACCGCCCCTTAGACTGACGGCTCCTCCATATGTATATAAATCATAGGGACTATTCCCCTCTATTTTCTCACCACCTTTTTGCTCTCATTCTGTCGGTTCTATTATATAGTCACACTTTTCACTATAAAATCCTCTGATCATTTATTCATAAAGCTTTTGTTCCATGTGATCTAGCTCAAATTCCTCAAGTGCAGGGAATATACTTTCATCATCAAGTGAAGAAGTATTACACCTCAAGTGTATATTGCAATCTTGTTGCGTCCATATCACATATTTGTAAATCAATTGTATATCTTGTATTTGTGTGTAGTAGCTAGATCTTGGCGATCTTTGTAAGTATATTTAGATCGTGGTGATCTTACCAAGTAGTGTTAGATAGTTATGAAATAAGTTGTGTGGTGAAGTGAAGTCACAAAGTTGTGAAGAAGTCTTGAAGTTGTGAAGAAGTTGTGAAGTCGTGAATTTGTGTTGTGATAGATTGGTTCTAGCTAAGATCTGGAACAAGGATGTGTAAATTTAGTATGTACTGGCCACTTGTGCCAGATTTGCGTTAGTTTTTGACTGTGATTAGCCTTCACTCTTAAGAATTACGTTATTTGGATTATTTTGAATTTTCCTTTTAAAAAGGTGCGCTTCTATGCAAGTTTCAGATGAGGATTTAAGAATAATTTTCTTTTTGTTATTTTCACTTATTGTAATGGCATTTCATGCCAATCAATTTTAGTTATTATTGATCAAGTGTTTTCTTTGACATGCAGACTTGCCCATTGCTAATTCGAGTTTTTACTAAGGTAAGAGTGCTTTTTGAGACTGTAATTTGTTTCTTCTTAAAGTATTGAAGATGATTAATTGTGCAAAGTTACAAGTATAAAGGTGACTGGTGCCTTTAATGGCGACTTAGAGTCTGGTCTTGATCTCAAACAGGTTGGTGGTCATCACAACCAGGCAGAGTTTGCAGTCAGAGGCAAGGAGCCTAAAGGTGAAGTTCAGATACATACTTGGATGGACGCCACACTTCGTGAGCTCACCGATCTGGTATCCAATTTTGAAGGCTTATTTTTTAACGAAGAGTGAACTTTAGTTTTAAGTGGAAATGCTAACCATGGTTAACAAATAACAACTAACTTGCGGTTATTTTTTTAAAGGAAAATACGCCTATGCAACCGACTTATGGGTACGGTCTTTAACACACTTCATTTAAATATTAACCGTAAAACCTTCCTTGTCCAAGATAACACGCATGTTGGTTGTTAGGCTATGATGAGCAATTTCTTTTTTTGGTTTATGTTTTGTGGTCAGAAGTGTGTCGCGTGTTCTGTTTTTGTGACAATCGATATCAGTTTGAACTTTTGAATATTGAAATTTAGTGAAGTTGCCAAGCACCATTTCGTGTATCACAGTTAGGGAATGTGTAATTTCATTTGATATTAGTCTGACATATATGTGTATAGAAATAGAGATTTATGGCATATATCTTTTGCTTCTACTTTCCAGGTAAAGGAGGTAGCTCCAGAAGCTAGAAGAAGAGATGCTTCACTGTCATTTGCTTTTGTATATCCCACTAAAACCGATCATTTTATTGTCAGAGAGGTAACCAGCTCTCCTCTGTTTATTTTATTGTTTTTCCATGTGTATAGGTTGAATCACGTGCAGTTATAATTCAGTTTAATCCCAATTCTTTTAAATTTTCTGAACAAGTAGTTTTCAATAAAAATTGCTATCTCCACTCTCAAACAATACATCATCATTTGCGTCTTTCAGTTGTTAAACACAACTTTTTCTACACGTTTTCTGCAAAATGGTCAGCTATTACTAATATAGTTTTATACTTGGTACTCACCGTGTTCAGTAAGATTAACTTGAGCACAACCTCTTTAAGAGTTTATGTAACGAAATTTGTTTATACGTAATTACGCATATGGAGAACATAGCAGCAGTATACGTTTTAGTTGATTTAAGGACTATTGTAATGACTCATAAGGACATGATTTAAATGTATAATACTATAATGTGTTCCTCATGTTGCTGTCGGAGGTGGGGTAGCATAGGTGTGGTGGGATCTGTTTGACCTCTTTTAGGCGAGGGGGGCATAGTTTACTCCAAGTATAGGAATAATTTAATTATGTGCTTGCTTTTGTAGTTTAGTGCATGCATGCAAACAACATCAATGTTGTGCGTAATGGAACATCTTAAATAGGTACATGTGTTTATCTTTAGATCCAAAAGGAAAAAACAAGTTCCTTTTTTACGGCCCCCATATTGGTCTCCCCTCGAATAAACGACACTCATGCGTTGCAACTAGGACCCCAGTAATTGAAATCATTAGTAACAAGAATCAAAATCAATGAAACCTCAATGACTGTTTGGGCAAAAATAGCAGAGTCCGGCCCCGACTAATGGGGAGCACCTGACGCTGTTGCACAGGTTCAAAAATACTTTAGGGCCTCCAGTTTTTATTATGTACTTGTATAGTAGTTATATGTACATGCCAATAGTGAAGCAGGTAAGAGTGCCTAGTCAACGATGGATCTATTTTCTCATTTTTTTGCTAAGAAGTCCACTATTGCCGAATTTTAGTGTGAATATATTAGGCGTCTGTATCTTAGGTATCTTTTGACTATAAAATTACTATGTGTTATAATATGAGCTTCAATAGTCTATACTTGGGGCATGTTTGACACACAAGCTTATTAGAAAGATTAAGCTTATTTATCCCAAATTAGTCTTTTAGAATTTTATAAAATCTTACGTAGCTTATATAAACAATCTCTAGTTTTTTGCTCACGCTCTTGCCTCTTCATCTCCGTGTTCCAGCAATAGCCATTTTTGCCAATCGCACCCTTGATATGTAATGCATTTACCCAAATTCCTTCAACTCTTATATTTGAGAAAAGGTCGATTACATATATACCCTCCTTAAGGATATCTTTATTTGTAGAACAATTATATTTCTAATGTAACACTTTTCAACATTTACATCACCATTGTTGTTCTTCAGGCTTCAGAAGATGCTCTGGGGCAAAGGTGTTCAGAGGGATTGGATTAGGAATGGGAGTAACTATTTTGAATCTTTTTTCTAAGGGTTTCTTGTCAAGATCGTCATCGTCTGAATCATCCTCCATTGAGGTATTTCCTTCTGACTTCTTTTTCCCTGGGTTATGAACAACCAGAGCTTTTTCTTCATTTGGTACACCTTGAGCTCATGGTTGCACCCTCTAAACAATATCAGCAGTGTTGGCCCCTAAGTTTTGCTCCCCCGTAGTTTGATCAGGGTGTTGAGTATCTTTTTCTTCAGCATGGTTGTTTTTCTCCCACTTCTCCCCCTCAACATTAGCCTTTTTAAAGACTTTTGCTGCCTCTAGGAGGAAAACCATGTCCTTAAACATAACCCTGAGATCTTGAACATGTTGGGATTTGGTATCCATAGTGAATGTACAGGCAGATAGTTTGTCCCGAACTTCTTTTATCCCTTTTCTGACCTTTAGTCTGATGGATTTCCTCATGTTCTTGTGAAGGGATTTGCTCAGCTCCTTCTGAAGTAAAAAAAATCTCTGACTCTCCAGTTTGTTGAAGGCATTAAACTCTTTGTACAATGGTTTCAGAAGAAGGTTAGGAAGCTGATCTTGTAAGTTCTTCTAAACCTGTGCCTCAACGTGAGGTAACTCCTCTATAATTGATTTTGAAACAGAACTTTTAATGGAGTCCTTAAGCAACTGAGGAAGAGTATCTTTCAGAGCATCTGAGAGAAAACTAGGTAGCTGTTCTTTGAGAGTGTTAGTGACAAGGGCTGGCAAAGATGACTTGATTTCAGCTGAGACTTGTTGAACAATAGAAGACTCCATATCCCCAAGTTTTAAATGAAGAGAGCTGACTTCTTCACAGATATGATCCATATGATCTGGAAGACTGAGACGTTCAACGGAAGCATTATCATCTTGGAAAATGTGGTTAGATGTAGACACTTCATTTTTATGAGTATCGTCAGAGTCAGCAGTGTCAAATCCTGAGACAGATCTCAAGTCATCATCAGGCATTGATTGTAGGTCAGAGTCAGAGTCCTCAAGAATATCAGCTATTTCTTTAGAGTCATGCATGGTCTGATCATGCAGTTCAGAGATATTGCTGGTTAAGAAAGACTTTACAACCTTGATTTCTGACTCTGTGTCATAGGGACTCTCTGGAGTTTCTTGAACAGCTTTGTTAAGTTTATCAGCTTCATCCAGCAGTTGCTCAACTGTGGGAATCTCCAAAGATTGTTCCTCAGCTACCTCCTCCATAGCCACAAACTCAGCATCCTTCTCCTCCTTAGCATTTTGGTCTAGTACCTGCATAAACTTGTTAGATAAACATTGTGAATTTGTAATGAGGTTGAGGATCGCCATTCGCTACCCCTAAGAAGACTGGGTGTGATTATCCAGTCCCCTCAAAAGTTTAAAACTTTTGGGACTCTTTTCAGTTGTGAATTTGTAATAAAGGGAAGGATCGTCAGTCGCTGCCCTTAAGAAGACTGGGTGTGATTGTCCAGTACCCTCAAAGGTCCTAAGACTTTAGGACTCTTTTCATTATGAGTTTGTAATATAAAGAAGGATCGCCATTCGCTGCCCGAGAAGACTGGGTGTGATTATCCAGTCCCCTTAAAAGTCTAAGACTTTATGACTCTTTTCATTGGTTAAGGGGACCTCTGATTCTAAGTGAGTACATTGCATATAGAGGTCAACTTTCATGCATGGATGGGTTAATCCAGCAAAGTCTAGAGTTTTCAGAGTCAAACATCAGGCGTTTTCAGCCTTTCAGTATCATCCCCTAAGTGCAGACACAGAGTGTACAGAAGTTATGAGAAATTAAGTGCTGACTCTAACTCTCTATTGGGTCAGGGGTAGCCCTTAACTTCACCACTCTCTCCTAGAGAAGTTTGAGAGTGGCTGCTTGCAGTGCCCCTTATATTTACAATACTGTTACCTTTTCGGCTTCAGCGGCTGAAGGCTGGTTTCCTTGCTCCTCTGCCGAATGGGTCTCGTGGTTAATATATCAAATATTACACGATTATCATGGACCAACAAGTGGTATCAGAGCGGGTGGGTTAATCTCATGACCTTGATCCGTTCGAAAATGACTTAATAACAAATTGTGTATTGTCTAAATTGTGTTCTTCAAAAACTGCTACTGGTAGTGCAATTTTTGGGAGGGAGAAGATACACTATATTTAGACTAAATGCTATCACATCCCACCACACAAATCTTATCCAAAATAAACTCACACCCACTCAAAGCACAACACGTCATACCCCACTTACCCTACAAACACGACACAAACAAACCCACCAAAATTACATCAAAATCACATGAAAGAACATCATCTCTAGAGACCGGTGATAACCAAGAACCTGACCTTGTCAAAACCCAAATCACGATACAAAAGCAGACCCATATACCCACATCGATTCACAAATCCATATCCATTCACGCAAGTAAAAAATTCATAACCCAGAACCCAATCGAGCAACGAACTCTTTCCAAACTTTAAAAAAGAAACAAAATACACCCGATTGCAGCGAGAGTGGTTGTATAACTAAAAATGCAATTGGGTTTGTTCAATCTTTAGAAACTGTGATATGAAGAATTGTTGTTGGGTGATGTTTGTGGTTTGTCGATGTTAACAGGATGTTGTATGGTGGAGTCGAATTGTGTGTATAAAATGGGTTTGTGTTTAGGAAGAAACTGATTATAAAAATAATCAGTGAGAAAGAGTGGTGATTGTTGTGGTTTATTTTCGAAAGTTGTTGTTGGGGTTATTCGGTATGAATTGGGTAGGAGTAGCTTTGTTGTTTTGTTTAACAACCCGAATTTAAGATCAATGTTTAGACCGAGCCCTATTTGTATTTTCTAATTTTTATAGAAAGCATTTTTTTATTCTTTTTGCTCGACTTGATAAAAATCGTCAATTTTAATTATTTGCGCGCCGTGATTTAGATATTTATCCACTTTAGCGTTTGAGAAATTGACAACTCCATATTTTAGCTTCGAGAGCATATTTAGTTTTCATTTTATTATTTTTCATCTTTTATCCGTGTTTGGCCAAAACCGTGTCAAAATAATATTTTTACAATTTTTAATATTTCAATTAAGTGTTTAAAAAAACAAATATTATGGAATAAATGTTTTAGAAAAATAAAAATAAAAATACAAAATAAACATAACATAAAAACCAAACACCCCCTTTCTTTTAATATGCTCCAT